>CAJPEX010004437.1:0-21781 GCA_905338405.1 Notodromas monacha | reverse complement strand
GAACATGTCACATTTGAAAAATTACATTATACTATGCAGCACTCAAATATAAGTTCTGAATGCAAATTTCATACTTACATATTTGGACACTATTCCCTTATTGCATTGTTGCCCATCAAAAAATGACTATCAGGAATTGGTGAAAATGCATGGCAATTTGGATTATTAGAAGGGGTACTCCAATGATTAAACACATGGTACATGGGAAAGGTTCAGCCTAAAGGGGTTTGCACATTTGTTCCACACAACCACTTACAGAAATGTTTTTGGCAATCATTTTTGGCTGGAACACTAAAATTTGAGAAGCCCCATGATGCCTAAGTTGAATATAAAATTTTAAATTTTGTACATAAGATAATCTTGAAAAAATGGGAAGCAAAAATTTTGTATTTTCACTTTCAGTCCATCCTAATTTTTTGGGTTTGAGAAATGTTAACTTTTCTTTTAGCGATGAATGCCCACTGCTCTAAAATTTCAATATTTTTTCAATAATGTATCATGAAAATTCCATACATCACATTTGATTTTACAAAAACTCTTTTCCTGATTTTCCCCCTAATTTCTAGAAACATGTTTGCATGTTTCAGCATAACTTAATCAAGATTTTCTGGAAATTTGAAGCACCAACTGGCAGTTAAGTTCATGGAGCAGAAGCTGATGAATTTAAAAAGGTTTTCATTTTTTGTATTGGATAATCTTGAATAAATTTCAAACTTTAAAAAATGGGAAACCTAAAGCTTGTATTTTCTATTTCAGCACATCTAATTTTTGTGTGTTTGAGAAATGTAAATAATTTCTTTTGAAGATGAATGCCTGCAGTTGTTTAAAAAATTTTAATATTTTTTGTAATAACTTCATGAACAATTCATGGGTCACTTTTGCTTGCATAAAAACGTTTTTCCTGCAACCCCAAATTTTGAAGAATGCTTTTTGTATGTTTCAGCACAACTTTGTTGATTTTCAAGATTTTTAAATTTGAAAAAGAAAATTTAGGAACTTTTATGGTGCATGCACTGAATTCAAAAATGTTTGGTTTCATGTATGAGATCATTTTTCATAAATTTGAAAATTGAGAAATGGGTAAAAGGTTTTTCAAGCTGGAGTCTATCATTTTTCACTTCAGCTCATTGTAACTTATTTATTGCTTGCTCAATTGCTCATTTGATAAAATTTCACAAAGCTGTATGTGCATTGATGCCTTACAACATTTTTTTAAAAACAGAAATAGGTTGCATTCTCACAGAGAAGTCAATTTTTTTACATATCTCCATTTTCAGCTAAGCTGAGTACTCTTAGCTTCAAACATTTTTCAGGACTATGTGCACAGGAATGTATTTTTCATTGTAATTTTTGTAATATTCTCTCAATTTCAAAACTTTTGCAGGAACATGTGCGCAGGGATGTTCTGAGAATTCATGTATTTTTGTTTTGTTGAAATTATGAAAAATCTTACAGTTAAAATAAAGTAAAATTAAGTTTTTGCGCTTTTCATAGGATTTTGAAAATTCTTTTTGCGTGTTGCGTTGTAACTTTGTCAATATTCAAGTTATTTCTGAATTTAAAAATGTCATATGTGGAAAACATCATGATGCTTTTTATTAAGTTTTTAAAAGTAATTTTGATAAAGAATTGAATTTTTGCCACATTTTTAAATTGGCCAAAACAGAAAACAGAATTTTCGAAAAAGTCCGTTTTTTCACTTTAGCTCATTGTAATTTTTGTAATATTCTCTCAATTTCAAAACTTTTGAAGGAAAATGTGCACAGGGATGTTCTAAGAATTTAGGTATTTTTGTTTTTTTGAAATGATTCAAAATTGCACAGTAAAAATTAAGAAAGTAAAATTAATTTTTTGCAATATTCGTCTGGTTCTAAAAAATCTTTTTATGTTTTGCATTGTAACTTAGTCAATTTTCAAGCAATTTTGAAATTTAAAAAACAGAAATGTAGCAAACATCATGGCGCTGTGGATGCTGTTTTCAAAATGAGGATTGCTTGAAAATTTAATTTTTGCCAAATTTTTGAATTTAAAAAGTCGGGAAACGGGACCCTCCTGCAGGCCTCTGGGTGGCTCTGTGGGAGGGAGGTAGGGCGCAGGAAGGAAGGGACTGAAAACAGCGTTACTGTCGGAGGAACGCAAGTAACTTTATTAGGTAAGATCTATCATTTAATTAAGGTCTGACAACATTATAATGCAAAATCTTGAGGGAAATTGTTTTTTGCATTGCATAAATTGCACATAACAGTGAAACGCATCGAGGAACAAATTTGGTTCCTTATGTGAGGGACCATACTAGCTGTGCATGCATTCCGTGTGCTTGGCCTTCCATTTTAAATTATGAGAATGGTTTCCATCATCGTCATCTGTCATGCAGCAGAATTTTCTCCCAGATAGTGTCCATCGCCCAAAAGCCTCAAATAAACGCCTTTATTCTTTTCTTCAATGTTTGTGTACTGCGCAGAATCCCAACCGCGAACAGCAAAAACTTGAGGACTAATGTAATGATGGTGCGGGAAAAAGGCGATCGTCAGGTTTTTATGCATATTGTTTTCTATACCGGGCTCATATTATTAGAGAGTTCCTTTCTTCCTGAAATTACTCCGCTATCAGCTGATCATACAAGGAATACTAAATTTGTGCATTGTTCACCTTCTCACTCGATTGCTTATTGGTCTCAGAAAGCTTCGATATGCCGCAAGTTCAACTTAATGTCAAATTATGAATGTTCATGGAAATGTTACTATATTCTCGGGACAGAAGCAGCACCGATACACGCCCAACGACCTGATGCAAGCGGAATTGCGGCTGGAGAACTTGATCATGATACAAGCAAAATTGCAAGCGGATGCGGCATTTTTGAGAGTTCCTGAAAAATGTCATCTCATTAAACCGCCTGAAATATTGGTCGGACCAGAAGAAAATTGGATCAGCGCCCCGTTGAAAGCCCGATGGTTGATTTATCGACATTGGGCTAGCCGGTTGTTGCATGAAATTACCGAAAAGTTGGATGACCACATGGTGACATATACGAGGCAGGTCGAGAGATACAAGGAAGCACAAAACGGGGCCCTGTTGCACTGTATTCGGGATTTGGATGTCGTCGGGATGACAACAACCGGAGCTGCTCGTAACATTTCTCTCGTGCGAAACATGAGAGCAAAAATTAGTGAGTTTTCACTTCCCATAACAGCATGCATCTGATCTTCGTATTCATTCATCATTCTAAAATAATTCTGTCTTGATCCATCACAAATTCAGTACAGTGCAGTTTCATTTTTTACGCGATGCAAGTGATTCTGTATAATTTCCGAATTCAGGCTAACAGCTTGAATGTGACGGTTTTTACTCGATACCGTTTAGTATTTTCGCATTGCAGTACGTACCGCTCGTGATGTCTTTAATGCGTGACTTCTGCAAAAACGGGAGTTATCGTGTGCTGCATAAGTGAAAGAATAGAAAATTTGAAAGATTCTCAATATTTTGATGGTATTTCTATCACTATCTCATTTGCTTTGATTAGGCTGTCGAAAATAAATCAGTGGATGACTCAGCGGAAAATTGAGCAAAATTTGCCAAAAACAAGCTTTGTGTTAGATACAACTTGCTCTCCTCTCTGTCTCGCCTTCATAAAAAAACAAACTGGGAAAACAAGAATGACTTGAAGTTCTCACGAGCATCATAGCATTATATATAACATGCCTGCAAAAGCAAAATATTCATTTCAATAAATCCCTGCATTTCTTTTCATCCTTGAGACATTTTTCCTGGACAGTCTTGAGTATCTTGACTATTGTTTACTTATTAGCAGTCGCTTCTCGAACTAGCTGCGGGTTTTTCTTTCCTCAAATCGTTAATTGACGTAAAAATCAACGTGCGAATGAGGTGTGAATCTTATTGCTTGAGTTGCCTGTAAATACGCGAAATTGAATAATTTTTATAATTTTTCAGTCATAGTCGAAGAAGCAGCAGAGGTTTTGGAATCGCATATCGTGTGCTCGCTGTCCTCTCATTGCGAGCATCTGATTCAGATAGGTGAGAGACATGTTTTCCCGAATGAACTTCGGGAAAATTGGGCTTCGTTTCTTATTGTATCTATTGCAGGCGATCAACAGCAACTAAGACCTTCGACTACCGTATATCAACTTGCTAAAAACTACGGACTAGACGTGTCTTTGTTTGAAAGAATGGTGAAAAACCGAGTTCCGTACGAACGTCTACGACAGCAGCACAGGATGAGGCCGGAAATTTCGAACTTGATAAAGTTGAATGTCTACGAAGATTTGGAAGATCATGAAAGTGTTACGCTCTACGAAGACGTTCTTGGAGTTGCTAAGAACGTGTTCTTCGTTACACACGACGTCCTGGAAGATTCTGTGAGTCCATCATCTACAAGAAGAAAAAAAATGAATTGGTCGAGTGCTCTCCGTGACGAGAATTCAAAAATCATGCAGTGCTTTCGACACTTATTTTCATATTTTAACTTATATCCTTCATATTTTCGAAGAATGAAGACCTGAACAGCAAGAGCAACCAAGTTGAGGCGGAGTTTCTGCTGGCCTTGTGTCGGTATCTTTTGTTGCAAGGATACAAAGATGAACAAATCACAATTCTGACTATGTATTCGGGACAACTTTTCGTCTTCAAAAAGGTCAGTCACTGATGATCCCTCGACAATCAATTCAACAGCATATAAGGAAGGACGAAATCCCGAAAAGTATGTGCAGCAATGCAGCGGAGCACCATTTTTTTTACCCTGATTGACATTACGGATTGAAAATCTAAAAATGTATTACCGTACTTGATTTCGTAGAAGCATATTGATGAAAAATTATTCGAAGAGGCTTTGTTCACTCAGTACTTTTGATCCTGGCGATGATGCTTTTGTCTTGAGCATTGATCCGCTTGATGGGAGACGAAACTTATTCCCCCAAAATTCTGCATAAATTTCACCTCGCATCTCGGTACCTTAAAAATAAATTCCTGAACTACGTACGTTCCTTGGGGATTGCAAGGAATGTTATTAGGATCTGATTACGAATTGGTTTTCTCGTCCTTGACCACGGAGTTTTCATCCATTTCGACCGGTTTGCTGGGTATAAGAAAAGCAGCAGGCCGACATCATGTAAATATTCGCATCAATCGTTCGCTCGTGGAACTACTGTAATAAGAAGCGGGGTGCTGATTTTCGAATACTGTTTATGTTTTTGAACTCCTTTTCAATGTTTTGTAGTTTAAAGTTCAATGCTCTCATGTCCATCAGAATTTTAGTCCTCGTGAAATTTTTTTTTTTAATGATGAGTCAGTGCTGCAGGAAAAACAATAATTTACTTTATTTCAAGTTTCTGGGAAATTGTTAACCTGACTGATCTGGTTGTTGCACGTGCTGATTCATCGCCATTAATAATTTTCCGTTGGATGAGTTTTATTACTTATATCGCAGCCCACTTACATACTACAGTTTTTAATGTTTCGAATGCGTTACATATCGACCGTGGTTTTGAATTGTTCACTTGCTTAATACTGATGCACATTGATTCTGAAATTTTGTTGTTCGGCGTTTTCATGCCCTTTCAGTTGTTCGCGAACTTTCCATCGTGTAAAGATGTTCGGATCACATTGGTTGACAACTACCAAGGAGAAGAAAATGATATCATTTTATTGTCTCTCGTGAGAAGCAATTTGGAAGGAAACATCGGCTTCCTCAAGACGGACAATCGAGTTAATGTTGCTTTGTCGCGTGCAAAGCAAGGATTGTTCATCATTGGAAACATGGATGCATTGAGTTCTGGAAGCAAACTGTGGAAGAATATCAAGTGCGTGTTGGAGAAGGAGAATCAAATTGGAAGAGCATTGCCTCTGCGTTGCCAAATCCACGCGGACCAGGTTATTTCCGTCTTCGAACCGAGTGAATTCCCTGTCTCTGGTGGTTGCACCAAAGTAAGTTGACTCACCCTTCGTTAGTCCATATAGTTTTAATTTCTTCTCATCTAGCGTCAATAAGAGTGCTTCATGACGTAAGTTTTGGCATTCTTGTGTTTTGCAGATATGCAATGAAATAATTGACTCATGCGGCCACTTGTGTGAACGACCGTGTCACGTGACGGATAAGATTCACACCGAAGAAAATTTGTGTAGACATCCGTGTGAAGGGAAATGTCCCGAAAGCCATGCATGCAAATTCAGCTGTGGCAGAAAGCCTTGTCCTCCATGTATGGAGAAGGTTGAAAGGAGGTTTATTTCGTGCAATCATGTGCGAGTAATGAGATGTTCCGGAAATGTATCTCAGGTAGGTTTCTTGTGGTTTTATCAAGGTACAAAATATATTGTTCCACTTCCCTCTTAAATATGCCTGATATGCTGCTGTAATCGTAATTGTACCTGTTACTCACATCCATGTCTTTTATAGTGATGAAGTCCACAGTCGGATCTATATATTTAAAGCTTATTATTATTTTTGGATAAGTGACAATCAAATATCACTCAATGTTTTAATCTCTTTGAAATGCATCAGATGAACTGCGTGGAGAAATGCTTCGCCAGACTGGATTGCGGCCATTCGTGTGAGAAATTATGTCACGCTACAGATGACCCGGAGCATTCGTTGTCAAAGTGTTCGAAACGATGTGAAAAGTTTTGCTCTAGGAATCATCCATGCAAAGGTACAGTACTCAAAACTCCCACTATTCTCATCTGAGTGAAGTGTTTTTTAGTTATACTGTACTTCATCTTTGCAAATTCAGATTAACCCCGGTATTAACGTAGTTCGAAAGTCTCAAAAGTCAAAACCCGAGTGAACGGAAAACTGCCACCACCCGGAAAATATTCTAAACATTTCTTTCAAATTTCTGTAGTTCTCAAGTGTTTCTCGATCGCGCAACTCAGAAGCAAAACAACATCATGGGGGTTTAAAAATAAATACTGTGCTGGCGTGTATATGTTTGCTACGCGGGTTGTATTCGTTATCCAGGTTGAGACTTCGTGTGGTTTTTGAGCTATAGGAAATGGGAAAATTAGCTAAATTCGACACTAATACTGTACTTCGGATTAGTTCCGGATGACAGGTTTTCTTGTTTAAATGTTCAATTCCAACAAGTTCCGAAAATACTCTCATCTGCCATTCATTCATCCAAATTGTTGGAAATTAAACTAAGAAGGCTGCAAACAAAATTCATCACTCATTGATCTGTTAAATTATCGCCTTAGTATATCAAATACTTTCCGTATTCAGAGCTGATAGATGAATTTCTGGGAAGGGATTTTGAAACTTGAGAAGATTTTAGTCTGAAATAAGAAGTTCCATAGATTTTAACGACAAGAAAATGTTTCTACTTTATTTTGCTGGCTTCATTTCAATATGAACCACATCAAAGTTGATGAAAATTATTTGAACAGAGATTTTTTTTCTAAAAGAAAATAATGCCCATATGAAACGAAAACTTGTATAAAAGCTTGATTGTTATAAATTCTATAAAGGTCTAATAAAGTGACGCGGATATAATAGCGGCACATCTGGATATATGAACATGTCGGACAACAATTGTACGATGCATAGAGTATTAACAAATGTATTGTAGTAGTATTGTATTAGTTGATGGGACGCTTGACAAGAATGGAAATTTACAATTATTGTACAGTGTAATATGTATTATTCCAAAGCAAAGAAGTGTCGTGAGTATGAAATGATTGATACATTTTACATTGATACTTCTAGTAACGGAAAACCTCAGGGAGTGTCGAAAGCAACTATACTAGTATTCGTGTGGATCAGTGTCCGAAACACATCTTAAGCACTGCATCAAGTCCACAATATACAGTAATACAGTACAGTACTTGTAAAAAGACATGCTTGTTTGGACAATGATCCAGCTATTGGCGTTAGTTCGTCGCGTCAGACGCATTCTTGATACTCTTAAACAATAAGCTTTCGTGGCGAATAAAATTATGACAATTTACTTGTATACCGTATATCTCGCCTTAAATTAAAATGTTCTGGCTGCTTTGCTGGGCCTAAATGGTTTTGAACTTGCAAATTTGTTGCGGATTTCCTGATGGGGTTTGGAATGCACTGAGTCATCTGATCATCTCAACACAGAAATTTTGCATCGAGCATTTTATCATATCATGCACATTTTGGCAGCCGAATGTTTTCAAGATCCGTGTCCCCCATGTGAAGAGCCGGTGGATGTCACGTTAAAATGCGGCCATACTACGCGCACTTTGTGTCACGTCGAACCAGATGAAGTCACTTGCGAATTCGAGGTTAGTTGCTTCGTACAGTTACGTCTTATTTTTTTCTATGGAAATGGTTGGAAAGGATACTTCCTTCTTTTTGAATAATATTCAAACACTTCGATTCATAATTTCACTTCTCATGTCTAACTGCTGATGATTTTTGTATGACCAGTGCGGAAAAACTTTAATGTGCGGTCACCAATGCCGAAAAACGTGCCAGGAACCCTGCGATTACTGCCGTGTGAAGGTTGAGAAAATAATCCCTGATTGCTCGCATTTCATATCATTGGAATGCTGGAAAGTTCCTGAGAAGTCCGATTGCGAAGAGGAGTGTGAAAAAGTGTTGCCTTGCAAACACAGGTGTGCAGAAAAGTGTTCCAGCAGCTGCACGACCAGCTGCTCGGTTATGATAGAAGTCGGAAAAGTCGCGAGGTATAAGTTGATTTTTCTTTCAGTCCTGATGAACCGTAATGTTGTTTTAGAAGAAACGAATAACGTTTTTTTTTCAGATGTGGCCATCTTGTGAGATTACCATGTCACCTTATTACCAGTGGCAGAATCTTGTCCGCCGAAGAGGCAATGGAATATTGCGACCATCCTTGTGGAGCAATTATATCCTGCGGACACACGTGCTCTGGAACATGTTCTGAATGTCTTCAAGGCAGGATACATGTGCCTTGCGATGAGCCGTGCGAACGCCAACTGGTCTGTGGCCATGTTTGTAAGGCCGCTTGCAGTTTCAACTGCCCGCCCTGCGAAGAACGCTGTGGTTATTCGTGCTCTCATTCATCGTGTACGAAGCTGTGCGGGGAGCCTTGCTCTCCGTGCATGGTGAGAAACAGCAGTTTTCTTTTCTTTTTGTAATATTCATGGAATGAATGGATTTCGTTAAAAGACATAAATCCTTTCAAATAAAGTCGTGTAAGAAAGTGTTCCATTTTATGGGAGTAATTTCCGTTCGATTAACTTTTACAAGGAAATAACCCAGAAATGCATGAAGAGTAATGATGCTGGTGGAGCTATTACGTTGCAATATTCCTTTAGCAGAATAAAATTGAAGCTGATTTTCGTATACAGCATTTTGCTTTCTGTAATTCTTCAAGATAATTTCAGAAATTAAATTTTATGTGTTCGGTCAATTTTATTGGCGTCTTCGAAACTCATCATTATTGTTCAATATCCAGAAGAAGATCGGCAATGTGACGCAAAAGGGTTCCAGGTGGAAATCTTTCAAGTTTCGTCGTAAAATATTGTTATTTTATTTCCGTCAACCCGATTAAATAATTTTACACCATTGCATTTTGGAAAAAAAGGAGTTCTTGCTCCAGATTGTGCGTAATTTTGAGTTAAAGATCAATGTACGAATGATCTGACGGACAAATTCAAAGTGAGTGACGAACATTCCACTGAGAGATGAATGAATCGCCGAATAATTGTTGCCTGTCGCAGTTCGTAATTTTTGTCCATAACATTTTTGTAAAAATTAATGCTTCAATCAACGTCCGGAAAGTTACGGTAAAAGATGATTTTATTTCAGGAGAAATGCACTACCGGTTGTCGCCACAAGCCGTGTAAACTCCGATGCTCTGCAGATTGTGGCAGAGGCGAAGATAAATGCAACGAAGCGTGTGAAAAAGTTTTCAGTTGCGGGCACAAATGCGTAGGACTCTGCGGAGAAATCTGCCCGCCGTGTCGCGAGTGCGAAAGAGACACAGTGCATTTTTTCGACCTGAATAAGAATAACGACGATTGCAACAATCCCGATGCCAGGTAATGTTCGAGTTTCAAGCAAAATTTGGATATTTACAATTCGTAGAATTCACGGAGTAATTTCCCCAATTAATTTAAGGCGTCCTACTCCTATTTCAGTCAAAATTCAGCAGTGCTTCTTGTAAATCGGAATAAAAACTTGGGTTGATTTCGTATTTGTTCTTTTGTGCATAATTTAATCCTGTTCGTAATTTTATTATTTTAATTTCTTGAAACAAACAAATTGAAGTGTAATATTGTAGCAGTTTTTTAAAGGATTTTTCATGTTTAGAACAAACGGCATGCACAAAAGGTACACCAACAAAACATTAAAAGTTGTTACAATATACGTATCTAATTCCCATGAATCATGTTGTAACATATCCAAAAACCTTGGAGTAAAAATTAAAGCAAATTCAATTGTGGGCAGAGCAAAAAATCATTCAAAAGAGAAAAAGATTCAGAAGAAGAAGGAACCAGGCAACGGTGTCTTTGGATGCTTCTGAAAAAATGATTTTTAGTATTCCTGATACAGTACTGTATACCTGAGACTTTGAGGAAAATCATGGTCCCCCTTTTCAAATATATCCACCCAATTATTCGGAATTCTTCAAGCATTATGCACTCATTAGTTGTGTAACAGCAATTGCTTCAACTTTGACTGGCACAAAATCTGTATAGTGGTTGTCTTCTTGATGTTTGCACGCAACAATTCAATTTTCCCTAACAGCCAGAAAGCATTTTCCGCTGCTGCTGAAGAGAAAAATGACTGCTGATGGTCGGCCGCTTTTTACAATGACACCAATGCTTTTTTGAAAAAGTGGGCTAGCATCATCGCTCTATTTTATAATTTTCTTCTTTGAGTTGGAATGTTGGATACCTTTTAAAATGGTTTTCTTGTCGTTTCCGTGGAAGATTCATCGTGCTTGAGAAGTGCGAGCACGTGATTGAAGTTGGTGGATTGGACCATTGGATGCGAAGGCCAGTTGAAGTTATTGGACCAAGGTTCTGTCCACAATGCAAAACTCCGATTGTTTCGTCTCGCCGTTACAAGGAGGAGGTTACCTCTGCCCTCCGAAAAGTGACTGCCGTGAGGAAAAAAATCTTCGGCCAGAACGACGATCTGCGAAGAATCCTTGAGAAACTGACTGGTAATGAGGATTTTCTCGCAATTCCAGCATTTTATGTTTCCTCTTTAATGTAATCGGTTATATGATGCGTACCAAGGTTGTTGCGTAACAACTATCAGTATTGCATACTTGTCGAGTTAGATACGCTCAGTTTCATTGTTGAAGACAAACCTGATTTATATGCTGCAATTATTTTATGATGTCCTTTTCATTTTTCCTCACTCGACTTGAAATGAAGATCAGACCAAATTGAAATTATAATGCGCATCTTACTTCTCACGACATTTTTAGTTGGTTTTACTTTTCACACGCATGTTCCAGAGTCATCTAAAATTTACCATATTCCAAGTTATGGAGAAATGGCATTTAAGATATTCTTTGTCATGTTCCGATGATATAAAACTTGAAATCTTGGCAGTTTCAATGTTGTGGATGATGTAGGTGTGGATTCCTTAAATATCGAATGGATGGGCAAAAATAATTTGTTGAGTTCGTCATCGAAGAGAATGGTCAGTATTCGAACAGAGGCTTTCTGCATCGATCCCGCAATGGTTCGAATAAAGCATCGCATACTCGGGAACTAAAATTTTCGAAGAACGTATAATTCAAGTTACTCATGGAATTTCTAAAACAATTCTTCAGATTATGTGAAGATCATCGAGCGTTGATAGACAGGTTAAAAGTATGTAATCACGGTATTTTTATTATTTAGATGTAACTGGTAACTCGCCAGGAAATATGATCGAAGAAGCTTTCTCAAAGGAAAATTTCATCAAGAAATTCTTCGACGAGATTTGGTCTCAGAATTCCAACGTGCCGGAAATAGAGAAAGCGTCCGAATCTGATGAAAGTCGATTTCGATTCGGATCCAGCAGGCTTCGCAAGGTGAGTTCCATGAGTAGAGCATATTATGCAGTATTTTACGATGATCTTATTTGTTATAGGACGCCCACTGGCCCAAGGAAAATAGCCAACGTGATCACTTCTCGCCTATTGGAAAGAAAAAATCGACCCGAAAGTTCGAACAATTAAATGGAATGGAAACCAACAGCATTTCCAACCGCATCCATCTTCTTGGAGCGATTGCTGCTGTAATTTTAGAATTGAAGAAAGAATCAAATCAATCGATTCCTTTTTTGTCTTCCAAAATTTTCATTGATTTGAAGATGCTTGAGGTTAGTATAAGTGGTTTATTTCAAAAAGCGGTTTTTTATATAAGGAGAAATTTCTAATGATTTTCATCGATATCCGATGCCCTGTTGCATCTCATGCATTGTAATTATGATTTATTGCAATCAACTGCTGCACACTTTCAAGTTGATTGAATTTTATAGTACTTTCCAGTACAGTACTGTATTCTTTACCGGATTTCTTCGCTCAATATAAACTTAGCGATTTTGAAAGAAAGTAAAAATAATCAGCCGGAGACAACGATTCAATCTGAAAGTAGATACCATTCCAAGTATTTTCTGCGAATAGGCTTGACAATACTAAATAAAACTTAAATGCGACAAACAAAAAAGTAACGAAGGCGGAAGTTTATTTCGACCGTTCTAACCACTACAGTTCTTTCGTGTTGGACTTACCTAGCCCTAACGTTCTGAATTCGGCAGAAATCCAACGTTTCCGTTACCGGAAATTGCTGGTAAATTGGCGTGTAAGTATTATTTGAAAGATTAGCATTGGCGACTTCGTTGAAGTTTTGAAGTACGATTGAGAAAGAAAAACTATGTCAATAAAGAGAGAAATTCTTTACTCAGAAAGATAATATCGAGTCGGAAGACGAGCTCTGGATTTCTCAAATGGAGAACAGATTGTACGATATTTGTCCGTTTACGGAAACGAAAGAAGCGGAGTTGAAAAATTCCCTCGAAAATGCTGAATGCTTAAGGATGCTTCTTCTTTTTTCCAACTTTGACACACGTTGACGAAAAGTTAAACCGGAGACCATACGCACAGGGTTTTACGTGCATAAAACACAACCGCCACTCAAATATAAGGAAATAGGTTAAGCGCAATTTCAGCACTCCTCGAATATGATTTAGCCCCACATTTGTTATGTACAAAAATGAAATTCCATTCATTGGCAAATATAAGTACCCATTTACTTTCCCAGTGCTCCGACCGGGAACCAGAAATTTCTGACTAAAATCAGGGTTTTCCCCGTAAAAGGACATGACTACATGGGGTGTCACACGATTACCCTTGCTCTTCCCCCTTAGTTGATCACTCATGCATCTCGAAGTGCTGAACACTGAACATTCCTTGATTATTTTCAAGTTCAATTCCAAAATAAATTATTGCCAGCATATTCCACTTCAATTCGCATTGATTGAATAATAGGTAATAATAGTAAGGGTTAGATATCATTAATTTAAAAATTCCTATTTAATTTTATTGCTCCTGTGACTTAAAAATTGGAAATAGGGCGCTCACATATTTGCGAGAATTGTATAAATATGCAAATAGAAACATCGCCGTAGTTTTTAAGCTTCTATAAAATCGGAAAAGTGGTACTTATGTACAGTATTATAAGTACGGAAATGATCACGTATATCTAAATACGGTATTGCATTTTTCACTTATTATGAGTACTGTACTGTATATGAAAGTACCGTATAGTATGTCGTCGCAACAAGTTAAATCCTTCCATTAATATTAATTATGCAAATTGTTTTGTTCAAGATACGGTCTTCCATCCCCTAACTTCTGATTACCGTGAGAAAAAATTCGATTTGGTTTCAAGAAAATAGATTTTCAAATTCTAGTGTTCAATCACAAAAATGTAGAACTAATTTTCTTTGAATGCGTGGTAGGAATAGAAAACAAAGTTCTTTCACAAAGTTGTGAAACAGAAAACAAAGTTCTACAAAACTTTAATTGGAAAGTCATTTATTAGTAATAACCTCTATAAATAAAACACCTTTAATCCCTTTACTCAATACTGTAAATAGCACCGTTCCTGCCATATTCATGAAATTGGGTGTATTCGCGATTCGTCCATTTTTTTATTTAGAAACTTTATTCGTATTAATGAATCATTTTTCCAGACTACGGAAGAGGTGTGCTGCAAAGACAGTGTCCAGAGTGCAACGACGGGACAAACCACGCATAATACAGTACGCTGAATTGACAAGGCGATGAGAGATTCTTCTTTGTTCAAATCCCGCAATTACGTGAACAGAATTTCAAATTCTTGTCACTTGAAAATCCACTCGGGATATTTGAAAAGAATTTGAAATTAGCACAGGACGTGCAGTATTTTTCCTGCGTCCAATGCAGTGTGCGGCAGAATCTTGAACGGAATTGAAATTTGATTCGTGAAACTCATTTCGGAAGTGAATGTACCATGTGCAATGTTGTCGAAACCCGAAATTCTTCGTTGAATTCGATGAAATATCCTGTTGTCGAGGAGTCGAGCATAATTTTTACTCACGTTGAACGGAAAAACTCTCCTGTAAAATCGGAGGATTCTGAATGATGTGTGAATTAGTTGATCAATGCCCCTTCATGATGAAGTTTTTCTTTCTTTTTCGAATGAGCTTAAGTTAACAATGACAACAAAATGTTCTGGAAGGTGTATTTGAACCGCTTTCACGGTATAGAACTGGAATTATCAAAGATATATTGATAGAAATATCAATCGAATAACACTAGCCTCGTTTGAAAAGCTTTAGACTCTGAAGAAAATTTCTAATGCTGAATTGCATCGCTGCTTTTCATTCAGACGGAGAGAAGGTGCGTCATTTATGAGCTAATCTTGAGTTTTTTTTCAATCGACTGAAGTAATGTAAGCTTGTACGTACTATTTTTATAATGAGAATCAACCGGAACAAAATCGGGGGATCCGTACTTATGCCACGTATCATTTGCGTTGTTTATATCCGGTCGCATGTCAATATTCACTCGTCGAATGTAAGAGATCGTTGAATGAGAATATGTACTCCTGTTTTTTCATTATTGATTTTTCGACTATGGTATGTTGTTCTTATTACGCAAATTTTGCTCAGGTGCTTTCTTAGCAAGGCTGACAGGGTCTGAACATGAAATGGACTAAGGATTCACAAAGATTCGAGGTACAGGATTGATATATTAGCAGGCCCGGTCGTGGAGTCCTTCACATCTCTCCATATATCCCGATTGATAGTTCGCTCTTCTGCTATAATGGTTGATCAATAATCGCTGAGGTGTGTGCTGAGTGTTGGTCCGATGCATGTGCGTATCTAGGTTGATTATATCAACCATTCGCAGATTTCATACCCTAACACCGGCCTATAAAGCGAATCGAGTCCTGCCAGTATCCGGAAAAGTTAGCACACTACACACCTGTTTACACGTATACTCAAGAAAAGGGGGAGACCCAAAGTCTGGTCCAGTTAGAGTCATCCGTGAATGGTATTGCCGTTGACAGTGTTATTGAACGAACCGCCCCGCGTTGCGCTGATGACATTTTCTCCGAAAGGTATAAGGATAATTCTGAACTGGTGTTGTTCGTGAAACGATATTCTGCGCGTGCGCGAATTCCACTCCAACGGAATGCGTCAACTCTCATTATACAGTACCCTGTTCTTCCATTTGTGTAGCCTATCCGGTTCGCAACAAGACGATCAACTGCTGCGTGGATACTGGTAAGTAGACGTCACATAAATTCATTTAATATGATTTTAATCCGGCTGAGAAATTGAAAAATTCCTTGCATTTCTGTGTAAATGTATGATGTTGCTGGTCGAAATTCATTAAAATCGAATAGATATACTGTATTATCCTTTCGGAATACTTTTATGTCGGTGTTAATTTTTTGTAAAGTCGGATTAAGTCGCTGAATAAGGACTATGAATTTTCTTCTGAATGAGGACGACGACTTTTCTTCTTTGTCAAGTATTTCATAGTGTTTAGCATGAGACATTTCTGAGTTGCTTGTTTTCGACACTAATACTGCTGTCTTCTGTGCATCGATTTATGCGAGTGCTTTGATTTAATCAAGCTGAGCAGCTTTGAATGAGCTTTCAAAGTTCCAATTGTAGATAGTGAACGCATCAACCCCCGAATTCCACAAGTGTTGAACATTTTAATATTGCTCTATTCAACTTGATTATTGTGAAGGAAGAAAATGTATACAAAGAACTTTTGGAATTGCAGGGCAAATTATGGAGTAGCGAGAATTTCAGCAATACGAATCGTCATCGAATCCAAGTTTCACAAGTGGATACTTGTCGTACGGTGGATTAGTTGAGTCACAGGCACACCGTTGCATTCGGAAAAGGATTTCAGCCGAATCAGGGCATGAGGCCCATCATCCCCAGCGCAGTTCGGATTCCTGAACCCGAGAGGTAGGTGAATCCTTTTTATATAGAAAGGATCCGCTATTAGTTGACAGTCCGGTGTAAAACGCATACTGTATTACCGTGTTTAGTCGACTACAAGGCGCGCCCTCGATGAGTAAGACTCGCAGCACTCGCATATCTGGATTTTTCAGTTGAGGATTTTAATGAAATCTTATCCCCTCATTATTAGTGACGAAAGAACTTTAATTTCCTAATTACGAGACCCCTGGATATCGAATTTGAACAAGAATTCCAACTGAATTTAATCAACTACTGTATGTTGATTCGAAAAAAATTTCCGGTAAAAATTGATCATAAACATTTGGTCAATTGCAATTAATCAGTCGGGGGGTTACAAAGAACTTTTGGAATTGCAGGGCAAATTATGGAGTAGCGAGAATTTCAGCAATACGAATCGTCATCGAATCCAAGTTTCACAAGTGGATACTTGTCGTACGGTGGATTAGTTGAGTCACAGGCACACCGTTGCATTCGGAAAAGGATTTCAGCCGAATCAGGGCATGAGGCCCATCATCCCCAGCGCAGTTCGGATTCCTGAACCCGAGAGGTAGGTGAATCCCTGTAATATAGGAAGGATCCGCTATTTGTTGACAGTCCGGTGACTGTATTACCGTGCTTAGTCGACTAAAAGGCGCGCCCTCGATGAGCAAGACTCGCAGCACTCGCATATCTGGATTTTTCAGTTGAGGATTTTAATGAAATCTTATCCCCTCATTATTAGTGACGAAAGAACTTTAATTTCCTAATTACGAGACCAGACCTATAGCTTAAACTTGTTCTTAAGGTTGACTTAAATTAGTTGATGACATACAACTAAGCTTTTTTTAAAGGCCATTTTTAACTAGTATTTGTAAACCAGTTAACGTTAATTAGTCAGCCCCCCATGCACTCCCGAATTTGCCAACTACAAGAATCACGTCTTGATGGTCTTGATGTGGGTGTGGCCCCTCCAACGAAGGGCGGGGCTTGCTTTTGAGCGGCTGCCAATCTCGCTCCACCTAAAAAAAAAAAAACTGTTGTTCTGTGCGAGGATGCTTTTCATCAATCTAGGTCATTCACTTCCCGAATGTTCTGGAGATGAGATACTTTTTTGGTTGCTCATCCATCATTATTGGTGAACAACTGGAAGATGATTCAAGTTCAGGTTTGGAGGGACGCGAAGCTTCTTCTTTATTTAAAAAAAAGACTAAGTTATCGTTTAGTTCACCACGTCTGCAGCGAAATGATAAGGACGAACTTTGCCTCTCAGGAACTGACTAAACTGTTGAAACAAGATTTTCTGAGCATGAATAATCAGTTGCTTAGACTCAGTTCCTGCTTCTCCGTGACTGGATGACAAGCGAAGAAAAATCATAATTATGCGTGCTGCACTTTTTGGGATACTTCTAGTGACATGGAAATTGGTGCCAAGTGCGTCTCAGGTTTTCATATGCCCCGAAATCGAAAGTTTCAACGATGCCCTCCCAAAGTGGGCCAAGTTGCCGAACCGGACAAATCTGTGCCCCTGTTTCAAAAATAGCGCGGAAGTGGCGGTGGGATCTAAATTCTATTTGTACTGCGATACTCAAGATCCAAGGAACAACGTCTACGTGGGAAACTGCAAATGGACCAATTTTCAGACAAGAGAAGAATTCTCGGGGCATACCATTGTTCACTTGAAAAACACCCCGATTATTAAGGCTTGCTTTAATGATGGAAACGGTCTGGGATCATTGTGCTCCACATTGATGACGCATACTATTTCGGGAAACCCTGAAGTATGGCGGTGCCAGGTTAATCCTGATTACTCACCGGAAATAACTGATCCTTACATCGCTGATGGACAAGTCATGCCCAAAGGTAAGCTCCATTCTTGTTGATCAGTTTAATTTCAGCCTCAGCTGTACTATATGCGAGGGTTGTTTCATATAAGTCTTGCAAATATTTCAAATACAGTTGAACCACTCTAATTCGAATTTCAAGGGACCTGCAAATAAATTGACTTAGGGTGGTTTTGAATGATTATATAGGTTTGAGCGGGTGGCTGGAATAACGTCGCCAGGCCCAACCTCGTCAGCCAGGAATAATTTCGTCACGAATTAAACTCGTCGCGGAATATCTTCGTCAGGAATAACATCGTCTTTATGTTCTACCCGAGATGTTGGGACTTGAGGATTTTTTTGCTGTACGAGGTTGGTCCAGTTGTGAAGTGCGGGAAGATTTTTTTCACGAGTTTATTCCAGGATAGGCTTAACGACAGTAATCGGGTGTTGGAATTACGACGTTATTCCACCATCCCCTTTGAGCTACATTAACTCAATGCTCTTTTTTCTGGGAAACTTGAAAAAAATGTAAATGGTTATATTTTGGGGCTTAAATGGCTTAATTCTTAAATGAGTTGAAAGGATGCTGAATTTTGAGGTAGGGGTTCATGTGCCCAAGTAAGTCTTTCACTTCCTTTAAAGCACTTAAATTTCTGTTTTTTTTTCTTCTTGGCCACAGAAAATTCAACTTTTGGAGGTTTGAGGTGTTTTCGAAAGCTAAATCCCTCCTAAAATTACATACCAAAGATTCCCCTAGGTCTACCCTTGGACTTTTTTTAACTGAATCCCTCCAAGTTCAATACCTCCAAGTGGACAACTAGTTTTTGTCAAACCCCAATGACTTTTTTTTTAACTCACACAATCTTGTCATGCGGCAACACTTCAGTGCTGTTCAACACACTCTCTGCCAATTTCAATGCACTTTTTCATGCGATAAATCCAACAATCAAAACTGTGGCTCCAGGAAAATTTCAGTCTGAACTTGATTTTCTCCACTGTTTTGCTCGTTGGATTTATTGCGTGAAAAAGTGCATTGATATTGGCGGAGAGTATGTTGAACAGCACTCAAGTGTTGCCGCATGACAAGGTTATGATGTGATTTAAAAAAAATGTTTTTTAACTGGTTTGGCACAACCCAGATAAACTTTATAAGCTTACTGAATACCTTGTTGGGAGCATATACGTTTGTAGTTCCTCCGCTGTCGTTTAAATAATGACCTTTTGACGTTTAACTGTATTGAAGAATGTTGCCCACTATTAAGGGTACAATTACGTGTAATTCTACAAAATAAATAGCACTCCCTTTTTTCTTCGTTTAGAAAATAAACAAACGAGCTGAATATCTGACCACTTCGTTTGGGACTGGCGGAATGAAGATCATCCTTCTAGCGCAGTTTTCACGTTTTATAAGAATAACGCAGCTAGTTGACCGTAAATTTTTGAAGAGGTTCAAAATCTGGTTCGAAATCCGATTCTGTTCAATGCTTCTTCATCAACCAGCTCCGTGACCATCACGAAAGCAACAAAAGTTATCATCTTTTATTTGACATCCCGTTGGTTTTCCCGGGAATCAAGAGAAAACATCCTGAATTTAGTAAAACGTAAAGTANTGAGGATTTTTTTGCTGTACGAGGTTGGTCCAGTTGTGAAGTGCGGGAAGATTTTTTTCACGAGTTTATTCCAGGATAGGCTTAACGACAGTAATCGGGTGTTGTAATTACGACGTTATTCCACCATCCCCTTTGAGCTACAATAACTCAATGCTCTTTTTTCTGGGAAACTTGAAAAAAATGTAAATGGTTATATTTTGGGGCTTAAATGGCTTAATTCTTAAATGAGTTGAAAGGATGCTGAATTTTGAGGTAGGGGTTCATGTGCCCAAGTAAGTCTTTCACTTCCTTTAAAGCACTTAAATTTCTGTTTTTTTTTCTTCTTGGCCACAGAAAATTCAACTTTTGGAGGTTTGAGGTGAAAAGCTTTCGATTTAGGGAGGATTTTAATGTATGGTTTCTAAGGGGATCCAGATGGGAACCTGAAAAAAATTGACTTAGGGAGGTTCAAGTTATGGAGGTTCACCTGTTGATCAAAAACAGTTTGGCCAATGACTTTTTTTTTAACTCACACAATCTTGTCATGCGGCAACACTTCAGTGCTGTTCAACACACTCTCTGCCAATTTCAATGCACTTTTTCATGCGATAAATCCAACAATCAAAACTGTGGCTCCAGGAAAATTTCAGTCTGAACTTGATTTTCTCCACTGTTTTGCTCGTTGGATTTATTGCGTGAAAAAGTGCATTGATATTGGCGGAGAGTATGTTGAACAGCACTCAAGTGTTGCCGCATGACAAGGTTATGATGTGATTTAAAAAAAATGTTTTAATTGACCAAACCGTGTTGGGTCTATTTGAAATATTCGAATGACTTATGGAACAACCCTCGTATATGCAAACATCAAGGAGGCGACAGCAAATTTATTACTGGAAAACTGCAAATTGACATAACTTCAATGTTGCCCACTATTAAGGGTACAATTACGTGTAATTCTACAAAATAAATAGCACTCCCTTTTTTCTTCGTTTAGAAAATAAACAAACGAGCTGAATATCTGACCACTTCGTTTGGGACTGGCGGAATGAAGATCATCCTTCTAGCGCAGTTTTCACGTTTTATAAGAATAACGCAGCTAGTTGACCGTAAATTTTTGAAGAGGTTCAAAATCTGGTTCGAAATCCGATTCTGTTCAATGCTTCTTCATCAACCAGCTCCGTGACCATCACGAAAGCAACAAAAGTTATCATCTTTTATTTGACATCCCGTTGGTTTTCCCGGGAATCAAGAGAAAACATCCTGAATTTAGTAAAACGTAAAGTATACCACTTTTCGGAGTAGCTAAATTGAAGAAAGCTGAAGGGAGATGATCTGCAATACATAGAACCGTCGTATTTTTCAATGCTCAAACTTTTTGCCAAGATTATTGAAACCTTATTTCAACGGTTCAAAGTTGGTAAACACGTTCTCTAAATATATGTCCTTGATGTAACTCGAATGAGCCGCATGCAAACATATTGAATATTTACCAGCACAACAATTTCAGCCAAGGTTTTGGAAAAATGAACGTGAATGACTAAAAATGAGGTACATTTTTTAGAGCAAAATCAAGGGTTATTTTTCTTTTGAAAACATTCTCTTCCGTCAACTCATCAAGCCTGAATTTTGATTATCGATGTTAACTTTCGCCAAGTACACTGAAGAATATTGTTCTGCGCATATTTATTCTCTAAAATTACTGCATTAAATTGTGATGAGTTCTCTGTTGATTTTTCTGCGGGAACTTTAAAAATGAAAGATCCGATAGCTCAAAATAGGAAAAATTCTGGGTATTTTTTATTTTATCGAATCAAACGTTTCCTATTTTCTTGTGCTCATTAACCCCACTCTACCTATAAATTTCATTTTTTGGTTTGTCAATGATTGATTTCTCCTATATTAACCAATGGGAAATTCTAACTTGGTTACTGGGA
>CAJPEX010004436.1:0-21783 GCA_905338405.1 Notodromas monacha | reverse complement strand
CGGAAACGTTTCGAGTGACGAGAGACGGATGAATGAGCTGACACACATCACAGCCTGCTCCTCATAACACCCAACGATCTTTCTCCGCTAGTATTTTTTTGAAGCCGTGAGAAAATCTGCGCGGGTCTGGAGAAGGAGACAAAAATCGATGCAGCGGGAAGAAATATCCATCATCTCAAGAATATTTTTGCTCCTTCTTGTTATCTTGTTCTGGCCATTACCCCCGAAATTTGGCAGTCCCCCGTCAGCATCTGCTCGGGCACTTGTACAAACGAGCGAGCTAAATGGGAATGTGTGGATAACTGCTCGAAAAGCAGTAGAACCTCGATTATCCCGAATTCCTCGATATTGTCGCCAACCGAGTCTTTCCTTTTCTCCCCCCAATTCGAATTTTCTGGAGGCCTATTGGCTAATACAGTACCTTATTGAAACAGAAAAGAGAAAAGCAATAATAATTTAACTTGAGGTTCTTTGATAAGAAACGAAAGACTAATTGGGGAAAAAACCCCTTGCCGCCAAGTTCAGTATCTTATCAACTCATTCAAGAATCGATTTGAGGACTAGAATATCACCGAATACACTTCCCTGTAATTATTTTTTAATTTCTCCCAACACAAATGCTTGTTTTCCTAACTTTAAACCAGCAGAATTTTTTTTTGTTTTTTTTTTGCTGGTCCTTGGAAGTTCGATTTGAAGATGTTCGACTGTACTGTACCTGGTTCACTGTCAGGAATTCACACGTAACCACGGTAGCGTTTGCACAACTCCTTCGTTCTTCGTACTGTATTAGAAAAAAGAACATTTTTTTACAGAATACTGTACGCCATTTGATGAGCCATAATGAACAGCTTCTCCAAGTTGTATCCCGAATCATGAAGAAAATACAGCAGCTTGAAAATCACTCGAATTTGTTTTACTCAGTCGATCGGTGGGATTTAAATCGACTAGCTCACATATTCTTGCAGTTCATAAACTGCAAATTTCGTCTTTGGGTATTATTTGCTTAAGATAAAGTGCCAAGCTTAGCAGTTCTATTTGGCGCGGAGCATTTTTGACTACTTGATCTGCGACGAATCTCATGAAACTAAACTCCCTCAGAACATTTTTTAAGCACATACTTTCGCACTTGGTAATCCCTTTCTAGATTGGCTATTATCTTTAAAGACCATAACACAAATAGCCTTGAATTAAAATAACCGCAGATGAGACCATGCGTTACCCGCGCTTGCCAGCTTCTCTGAAGAACTGCTAAAATACTGATGCTCTTTTTTTTTTACCGCGAGCTTCACCCGCGAGTTGCATTTCTGAGGCTTTTTTTGTCCATCGGTTTTTCCAAAATTTCGACGCTAACCACGGTGGAACATAAATCATGGTCTCAAAACCTGCACATGCTCAGACATCGAGTCTGGCGCTCTATCGTAAGTTTTCCATGCGTCATTTGTAGTTTAGGGTTGACCAGTTCCACGCGGGGTTGAATACAATTCATATTTTAAAATGTTCGAGAGATTTTCACTTTTCATTACGCAGTCGCCAGAAGAAAAAAAATCTGAGACAATACCAGACGCCAAAAATGTCGTGGGAATATTTTTTTCACGTTCCCTAGAGGATTAGAACGCGAGAAATATTCAACCCCGCGCGGAACTGGGACAACCCTTGTAATTTTGCTGTTCACATCAGCAAAACTAGTACGCTTATGTAAAAGAAAACGCCTTCTGTAGTATGAGTCAGACAACACAAATACTTTATGACGCAATACAAATTACAAATTTAATCGCAAACATTCTGTGAGATGACGAATGAAATGATCCAAGATGGATATGGTTTCGTCTACGTCTCCGAAATTTAGATTGAATCTATTATCACAGGGGAACCTGTAGGAAAAGTTCCTCACATCTGTCGACCGCCGCGCTTTAATGTGTGAACCAGAATCGCCGAATCACACAAATTGGATTATGCAAACATGCTCCAAATAACTTACCAATAATTTTTTTAATGATTACTTTCATCGGCTCCAAGAATTTTTCAAATTCCTTAATTTTGTAGATAAATACAACATACTCTGAAGAAAACTGAGACAATAAAAAAATGCCTATCGAACGTTGTCCTAGCTTTTTCTACTTCTCAACTAATGCCATTTCCAAGAAACTCACTTTTCTCCTCACGGGCTACATGGGCTATATCAGATTTATTTTGAAATCACGTCTACTGTATAAATACCAGAGGCAGCGTCCAATAGGGACGACCCTCTCACATACGCAACTCGTGAGCAGATTGAGTTCCACGTAGAAAAAATTCACCCACTGGTTGTATCGCTTGTTTTTCAGAGCTTTTTGGACATCATCACATACACAAGAGGACAGGCGACCATCACATGAAACGTATGCATCAAAAATGAACTTACCGACTTCCGGGCGTATCCTGCGGAACAACCTTGACGTTGGTCGGAGTGGCCGCGTTTGACGGCCAAATGCCACCGCCGAACGACTGACTGCGGGAAACACGCACCGCGTCTTCGTCATTTTCCCAGAACATGGCCAAACGTCAAGTTTCCATCACGCACTATAGCAACACTAACCCATTGGAAGCACTGAGTCAAATAAATGCTCTCCGCACTTGCGCGTGAAAAAAAAAAAAAGTGAACACGATTTCACATTTCCCTAAACCAGGTCAGATCTGCAAACAGGAGGAGAAGCGAATCAGCACACAATGCTCAATTGAGATGCCTCCGCCCAAAAAAAAGAAATGAACCAGCGAGAACGGGAAAGCGGTCGTTCATCCGTCACCTTTGAATCAAGCAGAGCAAGTTTGAAGGCTTCCGTTCAGCTACTTTCCGTACACATCCCAAGCCAAGGAAATATTTGCAGAAAGACACGATAAGAGAAAAACCTGCCTTGCAAGAGAAACAAAAAAGTTGTCTGAACAGTCGACGTATTCCGCAAGCTTTTCGTGAACTGCTGACTCTTTCCTTAACCTGGTTCACGCTAGACTGAACCTACAGTCTACCTTAAGACAAAAGAAATTTCAGCGTCGGTGAAAGTCTGATGCCTCAGTTTACCAACCCAATTTCCTTCAACTGAATTCCATGAAATACGAAACGGAGGCCCGTGACGGGCTGAAATTTAAAATATTCCATTTCTCTTATATAGAAACGAAATGAGGTTTCGTTGATGATTCAGGCGAATGTCCGTTATAAAAAGCGAACATCTTCTAAAATGGATTCTTGTTTTACACTAGTTAAGTTTTCGATCAAAACATGCCCAAGCATTTTTGGGGGATATGCTCCGTAGGGTGAATTAGAAAATTTGCAGCACGACTTCTAAATTTAAAAATATAGGAATAATAATGTTTTCATGTGTCATACTACTCCGACCTTTTGGAGTGAACAAGCATTAAGACTAAAGTCGAGTTAATTATAGGTTTTAAGGAGTTTTCCAAGCGACTTTAAAAGCAAATTTCCAAAGGGGTACCATTTCATGTGTATATAGATTTTATAAAAGCCTGAAAAGGACTGTTTTGAGGTAGAGTTTACAGAACGAATATTGAAAAATATATACTGTAGTGAAGTTTGTTAATAGGACATATTTATCAGAAACACGTTAGCATCACCTGAAATTTGCCAATCAATGTCAGAATATGATTTTTGCCAGTAAACTCGAATTTCCCACGAAAACTCTCGAGAACAAAAGTTTTTTTTTTAATTTCACTCAATTTGCGACAGTTGCTTTCGTAGGCGCTAATTTTTTATCAACGATGCTCGCCTGAGATTCTGTACCACATCGTTTCAAGACTTATTGCCGAAACGATCGCAGGATCTGGAACAAAAGCGAAAGACTTCCACAGTTCTTCGAAAAATGGCACAACGACGTCCTTCCCAAGCCTTGAACGAGTTCAGGGCAATGCAGGAGGCTGGCGGAAATTACGGGAAAAATTATGCACGTTAAANGGAGGCTGGCGGAAATTACGGGAAAAATTATGCACGTTAAATTATAACTATTGAAGGTTCCTCTCTTCTCGACGAAAATTAGTGGCAAATATGGAGGAACTTTCTTCCTTGGAGTCAGATGGAGAGAATGCGTCAACTGACGAGAAAGCCACTTCGGATACGGTGATCACATATTTATGGAAAAATACACATTCTAAACGAACATTGGACACCAAACATTCCAAGTTTCATCTTAATTTCAGAAATAAAAACTTGGAAGAAAAATATCTACTGAACATAAGATAGTGTTATTCGTGTACGGAAGTACATTACAGTATTCTAAAATATACTGTACATGGTAAACAGTGCACTTGTTTTACTACTCACGAGAAGGATTCGCAAAATGATTCCTCGCATTTTAAATTTGATTAGTCTTGCATTGAAGATCTAGCGTTCAACTCGTCAGAGGTAGAAAGACGTCAACCGAGTTGATGAGATACGATCAAATTAAAAAGATACATTCTTTAGGCTACCCACTGATCCAGCTTTTTCTTCCTTTTTTAGAAATGCAAAAGACTTATAAACCGGAGTACCACTAAATTCAGGAAGCCTTGCTTCTTTTTTTTTTTTTTACAACGGAATGCAGTAACTTGTTTTGAATTGAACATGAAAGGGCTTTCTTCTCGTCTGCCACTCTTGAACCATCGCTGAAATCGATTCTAAATATTACGGATAATTGGTTTACGATCATTTTAGACGAAAAGCACTGTCGACGAGGACGTCGAAGAGGAAGAAATCCCACTGGAGGACTGCGACTTGTTGATGGGACTTTGGGGCTGGTACCCTGAATGGCTCCATCGATCGAGCGTCGATTCCAACTTCATTCCATAGAAAGTGGCATGGTCGCGAGTTTCTACGACGTTGGTTATTTCACGTTCGCATTTCCTGTTAGTTTCTATGGTGGTGAGTCATTTTGTTTGTCGAGGAAATTCACCCATTCATGTATATTTCATAAACCATTAGAAACGTTATTAGAATAATCAGACTTGCTCACGATCGACCCGCGAAAATATATAAAAGTCTTCCGCAATTTCCTCAAGCTCCGAAATACGCAGACCTGCACAAATATAGAGTGATGAGTTTTGAGCAAAGTCACGGAAGCTGTCCAACTCGCCTAAAGCTCATCCTATTCATCAAAATTTCCAAGTTCTACATTTTCACGAACGAATCTCAGAATGACATGATCAACATAATCTTTGACACAAAATATTGATACTGAAAGAATCAAATACAGGATTAATTTTTAAAAATCCCAATACCCCAGCATCCTGCCAGCCTACGTCACCACGTTCAAAGGATTTCCCATGACCCAAAACGTCTTCTTTATCTTCTTTATCTCTGTTCTTCAGCTAATTTAGCGTCGCTCTTAATTAGGTACTATAATTATAGAAAACAATTTAGGCCTTCTCCGGTTATCTATGATTTTGGACCGCCCGGAAGGACGAACGGTCATTAACCCGGGCCATAATTTATCTCGTACATCAAGATTCATGGACTCTTCTCATTATCGTTAGAATTCCCCAGGAGACTTCAGCTTTCAGTTCGAAGGTTCTACCCAAAAAGGAGATTACCGCGAAAAATATGATATTCGCATTTAATGTTGAATCTAAAATGTATGCGAAAACCATAATCGTGAAGTGTTCGCTATTAAGTTTTTTTTACGTTCATGAATATTCAAGGCGTCGAAAATGTCACTTCATTCGGATTTATCGAAATATTTGGTTTTCATACGCGTTCATTTCTGTTTTCTGAACGAAAAGAGGACACCATCAGCCAAGCTTTAACATTCAATTCAACCACGGCAAAGCATTTCTCGTCAAGGACAGACACAAAAGCTATGTTAACACAAAATCCAGTAGAACGCCTACCGGTTTTCCGCAGAACCCATTATCACAACGAACACTCGAAAGCTTTTAAAAATAGAAGCTTTGCTGCAGTTTTTCCCCCTTCACTGGAACAGCACAGCGGGGAATGAAAAAAAAAAGAGTTTTGGACACGCGGTATAAAGCATATTTGTTTCAGGTTCTCGACTGGCCCAAAAGCCCCAATGGATAGGGATTGGGGTACTGGTCATGGGGCTCGGGTCTCTGGTGTTTTCACTGCCACACTTCCTAGCGCCCTCAATGATGTCGTCGATGAGCGAGACGGATACTTTGTGTCACGTCGGCGGGCTGCACGGCGAAAATCCGTGTCAAGGTTCAATTGCGTAAACTTCAGTTGCGAATTAAATAATCTGACTTCTAGAAACTCAAGATACTGTGTGGATTCTCGATTACAGGCGCCACGGAAACGTTTTTCTCTTCTTACAAGTACATTTTCTACTTCGGACAATTCCTGCATGGCGTTGGAGCAACTCCCTTGTACACTCTTGGAGTCACACTGTTGGATGATACAGTTTCATCCGAAAACTCGCCAGTGTATCTGGGTAAATTATGAGAGATGATTTTGATCAATAATTTCCGCGTTATGACACAATGAGGTACTCAGAAGTCCCGACAGTACAAAAATTATCCTTTGAAAAATTAATTTTGTAAAAATGAATTCAAGGTTCCTTAAAATAGCCCTTTCGCTTATGAAGAGCATCAGGATTTCAACTTCGAAAATACGGCGGACTCCGGTTTTCTTTTCCTCCCGATGATTTCCCAATGTGGGCTAACACTCAACTGCTCCATAGGTTTTCAACTGCCTTCAACAGCTGCGTTCCGATCAAACACCTTCATATTAGTAGCTTTATTTCATTTTTGGCGCACTCATAAAAAAAATCACTGACATTCTCATTTCCGAGGACGGTCCTTTGGTGCTTTCACACTTTTAAATATTCTAGAATGAGTGCACGCGCTTCTTCTCCTACAGAAATACTACTAGTTGAAAAGTGGAAAAAATTAACTGTGAAAATATATTCAACTCCGAATTGCAGGAATATTCTACGCGATGGCGGTTGTGGGCCCGGCAGTTGGTTTCTTCATCGGAGGAGAGTCCTTGAAGCAACACACGGAACTTACTCTAAAAGTTGCAGAGTAAGTTTCATGTAGTGCTTGCAGACATAATTTGCATAAACTACTGTATCTCTTTGATCATTTTTACTTTTCAGACTGGGCTTGTCTCCTGGAAGCAACCTTTGGGTCGGTGCCTGGTGGATTGGATTTTTGATAGCTTCGATTGTGGCTGTTTTCGTTGCTATTCCAATCCTCATGTTCCCAAGAAAATTGCCAGGTAAACGCAACAACCTTTCTTACAATGATATTGTCAACGGAATGCGAGAAATTTCAGTTTAACCCAAGACTACTGCTTATATTCAACGAGTACTTGAGGCATCCGTGCTCGGAATTCAAATCCACTTTAGGAAATTTTTCAGACCGAAAAATGTCCTTGAACTTTGACATGAATGAAGTTTCGAGGGAATAGTGCCTCAAGACATCTTTCCATCAATTCTTTTCGGTACTTCATTCACATCAAGATCCTGAACTCGAGGTCTAGCGACAAAACGTGCCATGAATCAAGCAACAGTTCCAGAACCCAAAATAAAGTCTTTATCAAGAGAATCCTTGAAAGAAAAATATAATATTATGCAAGGAAACTTTCAACTTGACAGTTTCATAAAATTTTAAAATTGACGAATATTAATAGACTACGCGCGTCAGATTTGGACGGGCTGAAGACATGAGCAATTAATGGATTCTGAAAGCGAAGAGTCGCTTCAGCATCAGAAGTTAACTTTTCTGAAACACTAAATTTCTGAAGTACATCATTTTCAAGGCGTGTGAAATACAGTATAAAAAAATTGCGAAATTTCGAAAGTCACCTTTTTTAGCCAGGGAAGCAATGGCGCTCCGACAAGTTTTCGCCCATCAAAAATATCGGAAATCTAACAAGACGGAATCAGACTTAAATTAAATTTGCCAATTTGACTGAAAAAGGTGCCGATAGATTGCGGAAAGAAAAAATGGCAGCAGGGAGAACCGAGTTTGTCGTGGACAGCATGGAAAACACAGCCGACCGATTGGAAACCAAAATCACAGACTTTCCCTGTCATCTACTCGTTCTCTTACGAAACCCAACTTTCGTCGCTCTCACCATGGCAGCTGCTTGTGAATCAGGCCTCATGGCGGGACTAGCGGTTTTCCTTCCGAAATTCATCGAAAATCAATTCAGCCTACAGGCCAGCATGGCTGCTTTGCTCGTCGGTAATTATCACTTCGAATATCGTAAGGGAATCTCGATAAATATTTCTTCTGGGAAAATTGCAAAGGTTCTCTAACCGTGCCCGCCGGCGGCGGCGGAACATTCCTCGGCGGCTACCTCATCAGAAAACTGAAGCTCAACATTTGCGGCATGATTAGAATGTGTCTCGTGGCGGCTTTCGCTTCGGCCTTGTTTTCGTTCGTGTTTATACTCGACTGTCCCAACGTGGAAATGGCCGGGAAAACCGTCGGATACTCCAACACGAACAACATGTACAGTACATAAAAACTGAAGCCTTTCTAACTTCGCGACCCGCGGAACAACCCATCGTATTGCGCATTAAAGAATAATTACGCATAAACGGACGCCATCGAGAGATCATAAATTGAATAAAAGCTAAATTATCTTTATGACCGAGTGCATTCAAGCGATGATGAAATGCTTTTGAAATTTCCGTTGAGTGAAAGAGAAAATGAATTTAATGATGACCCCTGAAATAATATCATCGACATTTCCACTAATTTTGAAAAGCATCCGCCCGTGAAATAAAATACTGAATCACTAACGAAAGTTTTAATAATAAAACTGTAGAATTAAAATAGATCAGAGGAAATGAAGATGCCCAAGTAAATTCATAGAGGCAATCTTGTATTTTCTCTAAGAATCTGAACTCGGGGACGCTGTATCATATACTGTACTGTATTTGATTATCAGCTTTTCACTCGAAATTTTTCGCAAGTCAGATTTCTGTCATTCGCACAAATGCAGTAACTCTTCTCCCAGATAGACCGCGAACTTCTTTCAGCGCTCGCGGTTTCACTGGAAGCCGTTGAAAACAAATATTTGTTCTTCAATTACGTGTCATCACGAAACTAGATTAACGAGCGGACGGTTAATTTGTCAAACATCCTTCATATTCGTTCCCGCAGAACACACCGACTGCCTTTGTGGAACTTGACCTCGGAGTGCAATTCCAACTGTGCCTGTTCTGAGTACCGGTACGAACCTGTTTGTGGAGCTGATGGCTTCATGTACTATTCGCCTTGCCACGCGGGCTGCTTGGTTGAACGACGAGACAAGTCATTTGTCAAGGTATGTTTGAGCAAACACCGGGTAACGGAAGAAAACAGCACCTTCTTCGCTGGGCTTTTGCCCACATTACGAAATTAGCTGAAAACCCTTCTTGAGAAATCGCCGAATCATTGCACCACCGACAGACGAAGATTGCGAAATCGCAACACGTTTCACGATATCTTCAACGGGTAAAAAGCCGGATCTGAAACAACGTCGAACAAGGACGTCGTAAAAAAGAGAAAATTAAAAACCCAGAAAAAAGTTTCGGACTTGTTCGTGCTCGACCTGCCCTCATATTTGACCCGAATGCGATTCAACCCGTCAAAAGAATCAGATTTCCGAGCAACTAATAATTCTAGCCAATGATTTTGTTATTTACACGAAGAAATCTTGACACATTCACTAAGTCAACACCAATACCATCAAGTGAAGCGTGACTTTTTGGTGTAAAGATCCCCATAGAATATACTCTCACACTTGAGAACCAACCCCCCGGAGCATCGATAGCCGGAGTTCTCCAGAGACTGCTTCCTGCATCACTAGAAATTCGATGCAGCCTTAATGGAGTTTTAAAAAAAATATTGAATAAACGCTTTATTTACATACGACCCAGGGGAAGGGTTTTCAAGCAATGAACTCGATACTGCAGATGAAGTAAGAAACTAGTCAACAAAGCAATTATGAAATTTCAATCCGGAGGACTGAACTTAACTTCGAACAGCTTGAAAATTTAATTTATCTATATTCTGCCCTGCTTAAATACTTGATTCATGTCAAATTAAAAGGTTACAGTGGGTTAATGTCAAGTTGGGTAATGTAAGGATTTTTCAGATTCGAACTCGTTGAGCTCAGACGGGTAAGTATTTCCGGCGACACCTGTTCGACCTTCCCGAAGACAAGGTCGGACGTCGTCACGAGAAAAAACCGCGATCGATACCTGTATCATCATTAGTGAATGTTTCTTACATCAATCAATCTGATGAAAACGGGAATAATTGGAAAGGTTTTCATGGACTGCCGATGTCTGACCGGATTCACGTTTAAAACCCGCAATTATGCCGGCCGGCAATGGAACGTACAGGCAGTGGGCAAAACATGCGACAACCACTGCAAATACCTAAACATCTACATCCTGTTCTGCATCGGGTTCGCATACTTGACACTGTTGGACTCCGTGCCGAGCATGTCGGCCACTCTGCGATCAGTGCCTGAGTCCCAGCGTTCGCTCGCTTTGGGTCTACAGATCATGTACGTGAAATTGTTTGGCACAATCCCAGCACCCGTCATATTCGGACGGTTTTTCGACAAAACTTGCCGTCTGTGGCAGAAGGCTTGCCCCATGCAACAAAGTCAGGGCAATTGTCGGTTCTACGACAATTACTGGATGAGCAGGTACGAGATTGACAACCATTTAGAAGCAACCCTCCAAGTCAAATTCCCACAACTTCTCACGAAACATTTCGATTTTCTGGAAAACGATCAGAATCCAAGAATAGCAATTCGATTTTTTTTTCTCTCAAGATTACCTGGGATAACATTTGCAATCGTCAGTACAGAACACGAATATGTTCAAGAAGTCTGCAAATGACTGCAGTGAGATAACTTTTTTTTTTTCAAGAATAGCAGTTGAAAAAATGTGATAGTCAACCCTAACAATTCTACCTTCCGGTCGTCTAATTCGTCAACACCAAGAATAAAAATGTTAAATTACGATTGATCATTAACGTAAAAATTGCATCTGAACGGACCCAGTATAGATATGGTGACGCGAATTATGAAGTACTGTACAGGCGCAATTCGACCGTCCCGTAATTCGACGGTCGAATTTGCTGGGACGTCGACTTGCAATTCGATTTGTACTGTAAATCATGAAAATAAAGTACATTTTCTTAAAATGAAACGCCAACGCTGCGGGAAAAACTGTTCCATCATTCTGGTGCTTTTCTTCGACTACTCCTGTCTGACCTTCAGATAATCCACAGATACATGCTATTAGCAGCCCTGACTGGAAAAACGATGACATTCGTGTACTACGGCATGGCCTACTATAATTACAAATCACCAGATGGCCAACTTTGTTACGACACCGGTAAGTTGTTTTTCTCATAGCGACACTCAAGAAGAAATGGGATGACAGCCTTCAGTCGTACAAGACTTTTGAGATTAATCAATAAAGGAATTCAACAGTTTCAATAATTTCGTCAAATAGCGCAAAAACTGCATGTTTTCATTGTGTACACAGCTTCAAATTATCATATCCTATCCTATATAAGGCCTGAAACCCAGATTCAATTCAATAATTGTCACGACGTATAAGAACTTCCATTCAAACATTTACAGTTCTCGTAATTATCCTACTGATGTAAATTGGAGTTCCTTTGAACATCAGAGCAGAATTCTACAATAGGAAATTTTAAATTTGGAACTTCCTGCACTTCGCTCTCGCAATATACAAGATTATGAAATGGTTTTACAGTACGGTAGTTGAGATGCTGTGCGCGATTCAAATATAAATACTGTATGCACATGTCTCGTGGGTAAAAAAGGCAGAGCAAACGACTAATTCAAGTACGCTTGAAGGGATTTTTTTTGGTGCACTCTACACTAAAACGGCGCCGAAAATGTTCCTGAATAAAACCTTGCTTATCATATCCCGGTAACAGAGAAAGGAAAACCATGTCCCTCTGAGGAAGTCGAAGACGTTGCAGCAGACGAAATGCTCGGCGGAGAAGACGACGTCGCCGACGAGTTCGCCACATTAGAAAAAGGAAGAAAAAGGAGAAGGAATCCAGCATCCGGCAAGGGCTAAATCTTCTCTCACTAGTTATGCTCTGTCAAACGTGTTTTAGTCAATCCAATTCTGCGTTATTTGTTACGGTATCGATATAAATTTCTTCAGAACTATTATATTGCCTGCTCATCGATATGTCTTAGACTATGTCACAGCATCGTTTGACCTGTTAATTTGAAGACCATCAGCAGATGCAGCAGGAACCAAAGGAATTAAAGCAGTCTTCCAGTCGTTTCACGAGTTAACGCGCTGAAAAGTCCGCCACCACAACGCACATATTTCACAGCGTTGAAGAAACTTGCACTCATTACGCGACGGCATTATCTTGAAAGCGAAAGCAGACCACCTGTAATGAAACAATAGATGACAACAATGTAACGAAGATATGGAAGCCATCATTCAAACGTATTTCATACGAAATCCCAACCACAAATCTTTCTTTCTCATCCACATGTTGAATATTTCTTAATCACGATTCAAGTAATCGCGAAATTTGCACACAGGAATTTTTAAGCCAAGAAACAACAAAGAAGTGCAGTTTTTCATGATATTCAAACCAGTACGGAATCCAAACAAGCTACACAGCAATTCAAGTTCTTTCAAGCTTCCAATTGATGTGAAATCTTCAATGCAATCGCTGTTTGACTAGGATCCATTGGATAAAATCTGGGCGTAAAAAAGCACAGGCATTCGTTTTTCTTTTCGCATCACATTTCAAATTCATCATTAAAAAGAAAACCATGGCTAGAAGCAAAATGAAATTGCATTACAGTCATTAGTACTGTTTATGAAGGAACCCGAATCTCACGAACAATAGCATGTTCAGCGTTCTTCAAGCAGAGCTAACACGTCTTTTTTAAGCGGATTTCCTAAATTTTCCGGTGCGTCAACCCAACAGAAGTTCAAAATCGTCGCAGGCACAAGTTTAGCTTCTATTAGAGTTTTTTGATTCCGTATATCTGTGCCAGGAACACAGTCGATATTCAAAGTCCCAGCGAAAGCAGTCAATTTGAATGCGGATTGGTCATCCGCGATGTTCTCCTGGACAAATTCAACCACAGCCGGAATTTTTTCATACACGCCGAATGTTCCCTGCAGATTGAATACAACGAGATGAGAATGCAATTTGACTTCAATACGCGAAGCCGAAATTTTTCACCTGCAATAGAACACCATCTGGAAATTTCACTCTGATTAAGGCGTATTTATATTGACGTTTCTCCACGATTTGGTCCCGTTCTCGCATGGATTTTGTTCTTAGTTGTGTTAACTTATCCAAGACATCCTCTCTATATTTTGGACAAAACACGGCCATCAGACACTACTTAAAAGGAGGGAACTTTTGGATACCTTTGTTTCACCTCCATACGAAGCTCTTCTGGGGTTAGAAGGAAAAAATCCAAGGGAAGGTTCATGTTCTCACTCGCTTTTGAAGGCTGTAAAACCCGCAATCCTCGATCAAGTTCAGGCTTGATCGGTTCCGCATTGCCCAACGCATCAATCAATGTCTGTCGAAAGATGATCCGACTCGATTCAAGAAAGAAATAATTAACGAATCCGACTTACCTCAAAAGTGGATGAATCTGCAGTTTGAGGGAAAACGTAAAAATCCTCCGTTGCACCATCTTCTAATGTCTCTGTTGAGTTTTCAAATCCTGCGGCTTCTAAAAATGTGTCCGCTCCCTCTAACGGCTTCACGCGCTCTTGGAACACTCGGTTGGACTTCCGAATTTTACGAAACTTTGGATCTTCCGGATGCGAAAGAATGTTTTCCAAATACTTCCTCAACGTGGCAACGCAGACTTCAACTTTCGTTTGGTTTCCATTCAAGGAAAAAATTATCAGGACAGCTGTTAAGGCGGGTTCTTCCTCAAGTTGCTCGTACAAAAAGGATCTTATTCTCTCAACCATGGCATCCTTTGGTAGAACTTCGGGACCTGTGCGAAAAATAGTGAAACAATCTCATAAAACTTCTGGTACAGTTCAGTCTGGATAAGAGAAGTGTCAACGCTTACCGATGAGAGGACATTTAAAATATACACCAGTAGCTGCGAGCATCGACGGCGCCTCAAGATCTACGACGGCAGGACCACTTCCAGCTCCTTCAAGCGTGATCGACTGCATTCCGTCTTCTATTAATTTCTTTGCTTCCGCCTTGATGTACGTTTTCGACCTTTAAAATACAAACAATGAACGCAACTCTATTTTTAAAAGTCCCCAATTTTTTTTCAAATTTTCTTCTAGAAATCAGGCGACTTCAAACGTTCAATGATATCATAGATTTTATGGCATGCCAATATTGTACGTCAAGAGCACGATTGCTTCTGGCCAACACTATTTTTCAGAAATAAATCGTGTGAAATTCAATTTACAAAATTCTTCCTGTTATTGTTGAAAGGCACGTGAGCTAATTTCGATTTCCCGTGGTAAAGTCTGAGAAGCTCAAACTGGTATCAGGAACATGAGCATTATCAAAAACGTTTTGATTTTGAAGGAACTGCCTACAATGGAAGCGCACCTTACGCTCACACACAAAATTGTCGTCTATTCCGAATCACAGAAGAAATGTGCACCTAATTTTCAAGTAAAATACGGTTATTTGAACAGAAACAGACTGAATGGCCACTGTACCATTGTGGACTAGCTTGCTGGCCCTGCTTGTCCAGTCGAGCTACAGCTGCCAGCGCGGCAGCACGTTGAGATTCTGTTTGATGCACAGCATCTTGACGTGGACCACCGGCAGAAATGCGCTGTTGTGACGAACTCGGGGATGGACGAGATGGATCGTCCGTCAGTTTGTGGCCTTCGCCCAATTTTTTGAATTTTGCATCACGTTTTTTCTTTTCAAAAAATCTTTTGATTGACGCCATGTGAATCCCGCCGAATTTCTGAAGGAAAAGCAAACCTCCAACGATCAAACTATTTCCGTTCTCAAGATCCAGGAGACATGAAATTCACAGCTTGAGCATGTCGACATTTCTTTATAACCTGGTGCAGGCAACGCACATTAAAATTCGAACAACAACACGGCAACTCAAATTATTCGCAATGCAGAATATTCAAGATCACAAGTATACGACACGTCATCGACGATCGGCATCCTCTTGAGGTCGGCGTTGACGACCAGACCAGTCATATCCACCAGGTTGTACTTCATCATTTCCATTATTCCCGTCGTCATTTGTTGGATCGTTTTGATCTTCGGACAGCCTAGGATCGTTCTCCACTTCATCCGGTGGATCCATCAGTATTCTCCTAATGGAATATTCACAGAATTAACTGCTTGTATCACTAATAAATTCAACAACATACATGAACAAAGGTGTTTTCAAAATCTTGAACCCTCCTCGCGTGTTCGGATAAACATCTTCCAGGAAAAAGTAAAGATGTCCAACAACCATCCCCAAAACATCCACGATTACGGAGTTTCCGAGTAGTACGGAAAACGCAAGCAAAACCCACGGCAAATAAGGAGCCTAAGGGAGTATAAGCTGCATCATCGAATTCACCGCCGATAAAACTTACCCAACATTACCTGAAAATTCAAAAGCCCAAAAAAATTCATTCGAATGAAGGGATTTCTCCTTGACCAGATGTACACCAGCATGATCGTCAGGGCTTGGCCAAGAAAAACAAGATTCACGAATAGTCCAAGAAATATGAGAACAAATCCTCCGAATAGGAACATCATTACGAAGTCCGAAGTGCGCCCTCGGAATGAGCCTTCCTCAAGCATTCGGCAATATCGGTAGGTGAAGATCATGTTGAATAGAAAATTGAAGCCGATTGTGCCGAAAAAGAAGAATGTGGTGAATATCCGCCAAACTTGGAAATTTCTCCATATCAGAATGGGATTGAAGTACAGTTGGAACGGTGAAACAACATCTAGTTGCTGGAGAAAAGACATACAGTAAATGCTGAAAGGCACCGAACGTCTCAAAACAATGCTACTCACCACTGCTAAAGATGTGAGCACACATGCTGTAGCATACGCTCGCGTAACAGGAGGAATTTGAAAATACTCCTGCGTAAACGTTTGGAACGCCATCGAACTATTTCCACATGTAAAAACTGGAATTCACATGAGGCCGTTCAACGGGAATGAAAAAATCGCACACTGTCGTAACCGGGACAATTTGGATTCATCTTAATAAAGTACGTTTCACGCAAAAGTACCATCAATACATATGTTCAGAGGCACAACCTGTACGCACTCTTTTTTTTTTCAGAAAAACTACACTGGGCACCAAGCAAAGAAGCAATGACTTTTCGCGCAGATTCATCGCAACGGAGGCGAGACGTGACAACACGTCATTTATCTGATGCCGGCAAAAAGAACCGATCTCGTTGTCTTCCGGGCGTTCTGCTCACGCGCCACCGAAGTATCACGATTCACACGGTGTGCTTATCTCACCTCGCGCTTCGGAGATGATGCATGCTCGCCGTCACACGTGCGCGCACTACCTGTATCTTTTCCGCAATGCAGCTTCAACCCCTTCCGATGCATGGGCAAAGGCGGCAGCCACGTCTTCCCATGGTTCGAACCCTTTTGTAAAGCCTATGAACTTAACGAAAATGTAATTATCTATTAATGTAGGTGTCGCTGCTTCAACACAGTTAATGCACCGCAGATTAGCAGAAGCATTCATAAAATTTGGCCCGTAATTGCCGTTTTTTATGAAGAATGCGCTGGCAACGCTTTACAATTGCGATTGGACATTACGAAAGGGTACAGGCGCGGAAACGGATCTTTAGACGCACGTACACTTTCAGTGGATGATTTTGTAATGATTTTCGATGAGTAATTATTTTCATTAATGGTTTTTACAGTACATTATATAAAATAGTTTTTTCTATAGCTCATCACATATGCAGCACTGAAAAGTCGTCCTCTTTCTCTGTGACGTCATCACGCATGCATCCTCAATACAACGTGATGAACAATTAACAGCGGGAGAATTCTTCTAGAAATTAATTTATTTCTCAAGCTCGCTTTCATTTAAGCTTAATTTTTCGTTGGAAGCTGAGTTTTCGATATTTTCCCTTTATATATAATGCTTTCGATTTACAGTACTGTAATTAACTTTACAGTAATGTACACAGAACTGGGAAAATATGTTATCTAAGCTCCATATTCAAGCCTACGCCCTTCTACTAGTAGAGTATATATATAGGAATGAGTGTAAGTGCTGCTTGCTGAACACAACTAAGTACTGCTGCGTGTGTATATATATATATATACTGTATACTGAACACGGCTGAGTATCTTGCGATGTCGTTGAAACGTCCATGATTGGCATAAGAAACGCAACTGCTGAATTTAAAATAAAAATCTCTTCATTAATTAGTTATGAAGGTAATTTAATAAACTTAAGTCGCGGTTTTNCACGACTGAGTATCTTGCGATGTCGTTGAAACGTCCATGATTGGCATAAGAAACGCAACTGCTGAATTTAAAATAAAAATCTCTTCATTAATTAGTTATGAAGGTAATTTAATAAACTTAAGTCGCGGTTTTTTCAAAGCACTCAGAAAATGTTGAGAATCTTTTCTGCTAATGATTCACCCTTAACTGAAATATGAGTACAGTATTTATAGTACAATACACTGTATATGTAAGTCCTTACTGTACTTCTGGCGCAGAATTTCGGTTTTCAAGCTGAATATGAAAAAGTAAGGCGAAAAGATAGTACAGTGATGAAATAATCACTATATTATTTTCAGTCATACTTGTGATGAAGAAAGCTATACGGCCATCAAATTGTTTACAGTATTGCATATACATCAGTTTTTGTTTTTTTTTAAGCTCTGCGGTTGTCGAATTATGTGCCACCATCAACAAAACCTTATTTTCAAAGCAAGTCGCAGAGGATGAGATATCATGCAGTGATAAATTGAATTGATTCATTTTGAATGATATTCTAGGATTTCTGTACTCAGAAAAAGATCATTTTGATGAACTCGTATACCACCAACGATGCATTTCCATCAGTCTTTCGGACAATGCAGATCCACGAGTATAACATGTATACATTCGATGCACGCGTATAGCAGCACGACGGAACGTTTTATTTTTATAACATCACTAATAAATTCACCATACCGTTTTCAAACGCGGCTTCAGCAGTAAACGACTATACATAAACATCGATTTGCTAAAATGGGACTGCTGATATTTCCTCTGGGAATTTCGTTCCGGGTAACATGAAGAACCCAGGCATGTCTGATATTAACACGCATCATTTAATTTTGACTCTTAAGCTTCTTCGTCAGCTTTCAATAGATGAGCTGAAATTGCAAACATTCAGCATCTACTTTCAAAATTGAAGACACACAGATTAAGTTTTCAATGTGGTCGCAATTCTTGGGGTCGGTAGCATGCCTTTTTTTCCCTTTCATGCAGGAGGTACACGTGACATGAATGAACTCAGCAAGAAGCTCGAGTTCTTTTTGCACGGAAGAAGTTCTCACTCATCAGTTCAGCATGAATATCATATCAGGATTTTTTTCCTTCGGTTTTGCTTCCAGGCACTTGGAGGAGTAGCAAGACGAACCGAATTCCTTGAAAAATAATACTGTTCAAAACATATGGCCCGAAGCTTGATTTCTGAGGAACGCGTTGGTTTCCACCTCAAGGAAGACTACGTCAGTTTCCGTTTCGTCTCACCACTTGTCCCAGCAGCATTTGCGCGGATTTCTTTCACTTATTATGTTACGCATATCTTAACAGAATAAACAGCACTCATTCGATCGCATTTAGTATGAGAGGTTTCTCGAAACTTGTACACGAAATTGGGGGTTGCTCCATCCCGGAAGGCAAACATAAACTGCTGGAAAATCTTCAGCAACTCATCTTTGAATACAGTATCAAAAACCCCCATTCCCCTACATAAGATGAGGATGCGAAAAGAAGAGAAAACATTTTGAACATAGGTGATGATGAGACGAGGATCCTTGGGCTCCGAGCAAATCAAGGGTTACTTTTAATTGTTGGGTTTTATGACTGGTCTCATACGTCCATGAACAGCACAAACATTTAAAAATGTCTTTTTCGAAGAAACTTCGCACATTCTCAATTTTAGTTCGAAATTTACTGAAGAAAATTCTGGTTCTGTACAGTAATTATACATCGCGTGAGCAATTTATCATCTTGTCGACGGCTCCAAAAACTGGAACAATTATATACGTCATGAAAAATGCTGTTGCTGCTGTCGAGAAAATTTTAAATAAAAAAATATGCGTGAGAAAGCAATGAAAAGTTAAAATAATTTTTCAGAAGAATGCCAGGATTACCACGAAAAGATGGAAGCGCGGGACTTTTCTTTTTCGCCAATTTTTTAGCTGCTTTCAACATGGGTCAGCGAACAATTCCTTAATTTTTTTGTCCTTATTCCTCGCCATCATCTTTCGATGAGTATACAGTATATATGAGGATTGAAGTAAAGACATCAAATAAATAATTATTCACGGAAAAGTTTCCGCCAGTTTTTGACTGCCTCCACAGATGATTTCCTTGCTGGTGAACTGCAGTACAGTACTTTTGAGAAACCTTTCCCATGTGTTTCTGCATGTCATTTTATGTGCAGTAATGTACAGAAATTTTCCCCTTTTCGTCCACCCAACATTTTCGATTCACGAAACAACCAGAAACACAAATGTGTCTCAATTTTTGACGATCAAAGTCGACATGCTTTCTCACATAAAATGATATCGTACAGAATCTATATGCTACAACCTTCGGACCCGAATGTGCTGACAGAAACTCGCGGTCAGCCAAATGGATCCACTTTTCGCTGCCTCAGTTTTGTTGTCGCGTCTCAATTTCATGGGCAAAAATATAACGCAACTTCTTATATCACTTGCCTTCTGCTGATCACTACAAAACCAGTTTCCAGAGATCCGAAATTAAAGCTCTATTCGTGCAATGCAGAAACACCTGCTGCGGGGAAAAAGAACCCAGACTCGTCAGTTGCGCAAGAATAAAGGGAAGACTACATAAAAAACCAAATCCTGCATGCTCATCTGATGGACATTCCATGAAAAAATGCGCAAGGTTAAATGATACGATACATGATACAGTGCGGTTATAAATGCATGGGCGATAGGAAACTGAGCCGAAAATAAACTCAACAAACAAGAATAAAACAAGTTATAATTCCACATGCACCTCATCAGCATTCAACAAGGAAAAAAAAAAATTCCCATCGACACAGGCTCCACCAACTAGGACAAAGAAGCTGTACAAATCCGTTTTCAGGCACGCGGAAACTTCTCAATCAATCAAAATCCGATTCGGAACGATCAGGAAAACTCAATTTACAAACGTTCCATATAAAGGCATTGGGGGACAGGGAAAGTTTTTGCCTGGACATAAAGCAGCACAACAGAGTCGAATGCGACAGTCAATGACAAGTAGATCAGCCATTACCTCCCATAATCAACGAAAAAATGACACAGGAGGGAAAAAACAAAAGCCGTGCCTCGAGCACAATTCAATCTAGACGACCAATCAGCAAATACGATGCACATGCTTGCGCAACTAAAACGAGAAACAAATCCGACTCAAAATACTGTTGATCATCCCTGCCATTTGTTGACAATGCCCAACGAGTGATGCGATCTATTCCCGTTCTTCACCGGAAAAAAATTTGCAAATACGTCAGCAGCAGGCAATTGTGCCTAGTCGACAGCCTTATCTTGCACCGGGGGCACGACGATCATCAGCTTCTGCATCAGCCACGTGAAGTTGTCTGAAATCAGAATCATTGACATTTGTGGAATTCCGATCTCGGGATTACTATGCCTCTTAAACGCCCGAAGATTGCCGCAAATTTTCTCTGAGCAGTGGAGTAAAAGGGAAAAAGCGATCAATTTCTGTGTTTTAGATCTCTACAGAAATAAACGAGAAAAAAATAATGGATCCAACATAATCGTATCAGGTTTGAAAACTGATCGAAACGGGATGTTGAGGCAAAATGTTTACCAAAGCTATTAAAATTGCCCCACCAATCTATAATGAACACTCATAATATATCCTACGGCTGAATTACATCGCGTCCTCATATTACGTGTACACTGCAGGAACCCAGGAGCATTACGTCGAATAATACGCAGTCAAATTTTAATTTTAAATTATTCTTTTACAAGCTCTAAATGAGCTCTTAAGCTAACTATTTGCTTTGTTTTTGTTTATTAGAGGTTAAAGGTAGGGGTTTGTAATTAGTGATCATCAGCACATAAAAGAATTCACGCAATTTTATACTAACTGAATTACGGACTTCGGGTATTCAATTTGTTGAAGTGACATCTAATTTGCTACTGGGCAAACGCAATTTTTTGAAGTGACATCTAATTTGCTACTGGGCAAACGCAATTTGTTGAAGTGACATCTAATTTGCTACTGGGCAAACGCAATTTGTTGAAGCGACATCTTTCTTTCATGGCGAGCAGCGGGCAGTTATAGAGTTCAGTCCAGAATAAAAACAAATTCGACTAGAATGTCCATGACATCATCTAAATCTACATCAACAAATCTGATCTGATGAATAGAGAGGATCCAGGGGGAAATGTAACTTCGGGATGACTCAGTAAGACTGAAAATCCATTTCACATCGGAAAACGCGTTTTCATCGTAATAAAAATATATTCGAGAAAATTCATCTGACATGGTTGAAAAAATTCGCTTGACGTGCAGCACAGCACAGTTACGTTTCGAACACCTCGCTGAATGAAAAACGAAGAATAATTTTTAAAA
>CAJPEX010004435.1:0-21783 GCA_905338405.1 Notodromas monacha | reverse complement strand
ATCTAATTGGTGTCGGTCAGTTTCATGTCTTGTTAGCCTGTGGATTGGTTTTAATAGGGAACTGAAGAGGCGAAAGTTTTCATCCTGCTCAATGTTCTAGTTGAGTGAAAGTACAGCACGTGAAAGATGAAGAAAAGACAAAATATATTCAAGTATTTATGCGGTAAACATATGTATGAACCAAGTCGTACCAATAGTCAGTACGATCTTCGACATCGTCATACTTTTTCTTCATTCTGATGATGAGCGCACCTTACGAAAATCAGCCGTTATAATTATGGAGATCATGCATTGAGGGTCTTTGATGAAATATCGTCTCTAAAGCATCCCTTTCGTATTTTACGTTCGAGGCATAATTTTTCAAAATATTCGATCAAGCGAAGTGCGATTTTTTTCACATGAAGATTATGATTCAAGGGTTCTTCACGAATCCTATCAAGTTTTGGGTGTATTTCTCCTGGTTGTTGTTGATTTTGCGCCCCGGTTTGGCAAAGTGATGACCGAATCGAGATACTGTATCAGCATTTTACCTCGAATGGCTGCATCGATGGTGGTGTTCGAGGGTAAAAGCGGAATGCGTTATTTCTTCATGCTTCTATAAGTGGACGATATTCGCTTAAACTCAACGAAACACGTTTGTTGGTTTAACGAACGTTTCTTTGAACAAACTTGACACGGAAACCGTCAAAAGTGATCCTCTTACGTGTGAATCAATAATTGTCGGACGTCATGGGTTTCTGGAATAGGAATTCGTCAGGAATATGTACAGTACGAGTTTCCGATGATGCATGAAAAAAAAGACTCGGCTGACAGCGACCAATTTGCTACAGTTTATTTCAACACTTCAAAGATGTCATTTGCGATGTCTACTGCACTTAATCTGAATAAGAACCGTGTTCCTTGCGCAAAAATTTCCATGTCAGTTTGGTTATAGCGGAGATAGGATTCATTTGATTCAATGAGGATGCGAAGTTTTGATAAACGTACCTCGCAGTGATTAACTTGGGTCATCAGGTGGGGAAAATGTGCTGGTTACGTAAGAAATATCGAAGAACATATTCTGACGTCAATATATTTTTCTTTCATTTTCGGAACTACGTATTTACCATGCCCACTCAACAAATTCCTTGGTTTGGATTCACGGAATAATGAAGAGAACTGTTGTGTCTAAATGTTGGCACTTACGTATTTAGAAAAAGAGGATGATACAAAAATGCTAGCTTTGCCGAGGAATTTTAATATGGGAACGCAATGTTCGGTTTTCTACGCGATTGACTTTTCCATGGCCTTTGGGGATAGATTTTGTGGTGAAAAGAAAGCTGTTGCCTTAATTACCTGTCGCATTGATTTGTGTGTGGGTCACCTTATACGTGTGACTGAACAGGCTCAAGATGATTCGAAGTGCATTTTCCGAATNACTTTTCCATGGCCTTTGGGGATAGATTTTGTGGTGAAAAGAAAGCTGTTGCCTTAATTACCTGTCGCATTGATTTGTGTGTGGGTCACCTTATACGTGTGACTGAACAGGCTCAAGATGATTCGAAGTGCATTTTCCGAATCCTTTTTAATGTTTTTCGTTTCCTTACAGAAGGGAGATTCTCGTCGTGGTTTCCGCATTGTATTTAGTGCTTCTTGCGAGTGTTCCTTACCTGTGCTAATCTCCATTTTATATGGAGAGGTTGATGTGGAGTGATACTGCTGATAGAAAATGACACCTCAGAGGTGTAGAAAGAACGAGAAACGAAGAAATGTGCTCACTGTGGAATTCAAACAAGAAATTATTAGAAAGAGAGAAATGGGGAGAGGAGTGCGTGATTTAGGTAGAGAATATGGCTTGCCGAAATCAACTATTGCAAGTATAATAGCTAATAGAAATAAAATTATGGCTGCAAATGTTATTAGGGGATCATCATTGGTGTTCGTCAATGGTACCAGAACTCCCATTCATGAAGAAATGGAGCAGCTCCTAATGGGATGGATTGATGAAAGCAAGGAGAAAGGTGATCGAATCACCAGAGATATTATTTGTGAAAAGGCTAGAAGCATATTTGAAGCCCTGAAATGCTCAGAAAAGGAAGAGGAATTCAAAGCCAGTAGAGGGTGGTATGAAAGGTTTAAGAAGAGAAGCAGCATTGTGAGGCAAGGAGAAAATGTTCCTAGTGTGGAAGAGGCTCCAGAGGAATTGATCATTGAACTGAACACTGATGAACTACAAACTCTTCTCCAAGACACCCATGAAGTTAAGCAAGAGTTTTTCTTGGAACCTGATGACAGCAGAGCAACATCCTCAACAGCTTTTGTTGAGTCAAATCTTCAGATGTGGGAGGAGTTCAAACCTCAAGAAGTGAAGCAGGAGTTTTCTCCCATACCTGACCATAGTACAACAGGAAATTCCCCTAATGCCGTCATTGAGGAGCATCTGCAAATGTGGGAGAAGGTTAAAGCATTTGTGTTGGAGTATCATCCTGACAATGTTGAAGCCAGCAGACTGGTGGAGATTTTTGGGGAAAATGTCATGCACCACTTCAAGGAGCTTCTTGAGAAAAGAGGGCAGCATATTACTCCCGAGAGAACCATTAATTCTCAAACTTTCCAGGAAGTTGGAGTAGACATTGAAGTTCATGCTGAGCAGCTGAACCTTCTTCAAAATACACTCAAAGCAGGTAATTATAAAGTAGCTGAAGTATTCGGTAATATTTCTGGGAATGCTTTTTGAAAGATGAAACCCAAAATCATTCAGGAGATAATTTAACCTTGTTCTAGAGGTCAATGGAAACAACTGGTTTCTAACAATGAACTTTTTTCTATCATATTTTTCAGGTGCTGAAAAAGAAAGGAAGAAACAGACCACTTTGGACAGGTTTCTTTCTCCACCACACCCCAAGAAAGCTGTGAGAGAGGGTGAAATGAATGCAGCACAGCTGAGTCTTCTACCTGCAGTGGGATCTGCAGAACTTTGTTTGACCTGATATGTTCCTTTTACATGTTTTGTATTGTTTTCCTGGGCTGGAAAGTGAAGATAAATTGCATCCTGTGATTATATTCTTCTCTTGTACCAATTATTTTTAATCGTATCTCAATGGACTAGGAAAGGCCATCAGTGGGTTCTCAAATTAAAGGTGGAAACTGTCTTGGATAGTGGACATCCTAGCACGCAAATTGACGCAAAATGTATTTCTCAAGGTATGGAGTACCACCCTGCTTCCATGGCACGGGTTGCGTTAGATGTCATATGAATGAGGACATTTCTGTATGTGGAAAGGTAGATTTTTCATTTACCCAATCAAGAGACAGAATTTTTGATCATGTCAGCATAGCAGGAGGGTGAATTTTGCCCTGAACAGTGTTCTTTATCATAATGGATAGAACTGTGTGTACTGTACATGGGAATGTGATTCACTGCAAATCTCATTGATAAGTTTCCAATGTTGACCATGATGGAAGCCCCCTCTTAAGGTGATCTTGAATGGGCGCCCTTTGGGATGACCGTGCCGCGAATGTGAGCTATTGTGCTGGAAGAAATTCACTCCTGCCATTCGGGTTCTTCCGCGATAGCTGAGCAATGAGCACTCGTGTAGTTGCAGTGCTTGACCCGTCTGAGGCATCTTTCGATTGTTTTGCGTGGCAATTTTTCGTGTTGTGTTTGCGGCGTGTATCCGAATATCGAGATGCATATTTGGAATTCGTTACAAAGCCAGACACTAGTGTCCTTTCTTCGCCGATCAAGACGAAGATTTCATGGTCTCGGATGGTGTTCTGGATTCAACAAGCTAGATCTTTCATGGAGAGCAGGCCTGAGGCCTCAGAAATAAAAGTTCCATGGGCAAAGCGCTTCCGAAGTCTACTGCAAAATGTGTTAATTCAATTCGACTGGAATGATCACGAAAATCCGTGTGATGCTGAGAAATTGTTGGCCGTGTTTACCTCCTTGCCTGAGAAAGAAGCCGTTTTCATGGATGGGAGCATTAAAGAGAAGCTTCTTGAGCATGGGATTAAGCTAGTCATTTTCAACTTGGGAGCCCGCGAAGAAGCAAGAAAACCACGCTATCTAGCGAACTTTCTGGCGAGTGTTTCGGGATGCACGTGTAATCTTTCGTCCGGTGTTTGGAATGATTTTCCGGAACTTGAATCTCATGTGGAGGATACGGATGCGGAGCCCCAGGAGCTTGGCTTGGAGAGCGCGGACATGTACCTTGATATTCAACTATCAGCTCAAGATACCGACAAGCAAGGGACTCAAGAAGTAGTTTTGCGTACTGTTGATGAAAAATTCACGGAGACGTGTCTCGTAGGAACGATGGAAACCATACGTAATGAAAAGTAAGTTGCGTATACCGTCAGATATTACATGGCTTTGAAATTAAATTGAAAAACCTTTTCCACACCACGAATGCGCTCTACTTCGCAAATTGAATGTAGCATTTGGGTTGTCAGAGGAGGTACAGTATTCTGGTTGTAGAATTTCTGAGCGTAGAAAACGAGACGGTGTTTCAGCCGAATAAATTCGATCCCCTTAAAGGGCCCTTGTCTTCATTTTTACCTTTGTTCAAGTGCGTTTCATTTTCATCATTTGTTGTTTAAATTATTGATAAAAAATACTTATTCGTAGGCTTGAAGATGAGTGCAGTTGGATCTGCTTATCACCGTACGTCGACAATTCAGAATGGGCATTGATGAGCCGGACAGAAATGAGCTGTGCCTGGAAATTCTCTTTTCCGCCGTCCCAAACAATTTGGCATTGCGAATATTCGAAGCAGCTCGTCTTGGCTGGTGGAAATCTTTGGATTTTTACCTCCATTCCAACGAATGACGTCGCCTGCGTCTCCGGTGTTGCTGTTCCCGTAAAAAAGAATGAGATTCCGATTCTGCTATTCAAGGCAATGGGCGCTCGTATGGGCGAAGATACTTCAAAGAGGTCGAAGGCTGTGAGCGCCGTTCCCATGGACTCATTCGTCAACGTTTGCATTCAGCATCTTGCAAAGATTGAAGTTAAGCCGAAAACACACCCTAAAGTTGATAAACTCTTCCAAAAAAGATTCCGCCAGGGTGAAGTTGTTGCTTCGTCGAGGGAGCCCGTAAGTAGAAAAGAAGCAATTATATGCAATGCCGAAGCCACTATCAAGCTGAAAATACAGAAACGATTGGAAAAAGTGCGTGGGTTACCAAGGAATAACGCGTCCAAGGTGGAACAGATCGATGGGAAGATCAGCGGAACTAGTTCGAAAGAAGTTCACGCAGACGACATTGGAAAATATCTAGAAAGAATTAAATCGAAGGCATTCAAACTGAGCTCCAATATAGAGCTATATAATGCTAGTAGGAAAACAATTTTCTGGCTCTGCAAAGTGTTCAAGCGGACCTGTCCGGACTCTAGCTCTGCAAGGGTAATTACTTTTTTCTTTTAATAAATGATTATCTAATTAACGTAGAGTCGTCGCCTCTACGAAGCTCTTGAACCGGATATAGCCTTATGAACCTTGTACTGTATCTGGTGCTGTTACTGTTCATGTGATCAACGGCGGATTTTTTTTTTACAACTGACCATACCTCTTGTTTACTATTCAGGAGAATCAGGACTCTATTTTTTTGAAATTAAAAGGAAGTTGAGCATGAATTAGGCCATGGTAAGATTCAAAATCAGTGTTCTGAGGTTTGTGAAACTAATGTGGTTCTATGTTTGTGAACATATGGTCTCTCTGGTGTCCTTTAATTTTTACTTTTCGAAAAATTACGGTTCTCCATGGAATGAGCAAAGCTTCCATCACTCGCTGATTTGGGGAAACGTATTTACGTATTTACCGAAAAGTTTAACGCCGATATCCTTATGAAGCTTGCCTATTCAAAACTATGTCGTTATAAAAATCTCCCGACTGTGTCGTTATATTCAAACTATGTTCATTAAACTATGTTGTTATAAGAATCTCCCGACTGTGAAGGTCAAAGATGGATTTCTGCCGAAGTATGATATCATCCTTTTTTTGCAGTTCTGTTCCCTCCTTATCTTTTTGGGGATAATATCTAAGATTGTTGTCTGTCCGCGGTGCGTTATGTAAATGTCCTTTTAGAAAATAACTAGACCATGATCTCTTTTACATTCAAACAGGAGGATTTTTAAAGTATATAGTACAGTATGATTATTTTTTACATCGATACACCCAGCAGTTCGCGGAACTTGAATAAGGGGCTGGGTGGAGAGTATATGATTAGTAATCGTCAATCCAAGAGCTCTCATTCATATTAGCATTTTTTTGTGACTCCCTCTTTCAGGTGGCGGTTTTGCAAGCAATGTCCTCCTGTGTGCTTAGAGATATAAATCAAGTTTGCTCTCTGAATGGGAATGTCCGAGCAATGGAGCTGAAATTTCAAACCCTAATTCGACTCGAAGCCATGTCCTTGGTGGTTAAAAAATCCGATCGAGTAACGCATGGTAAACTGACTGCCGAGGTCTCAGAACTTCTTTCGAAACTCACGCTGAACGCAGATTGCTGCTCTCATATCAAACCGTTCATGACTGAAGTTTTAGTGAAAAGGTGAGAAAAGTTAATGCTTTCGTTTTTTCATCCCCTAAGTTTTCATTGAACATAGAGTGAATATGTTTTTTTACATCCTTAGATTCAAGCGTCGCCATGGAAAGTTGATCGCCGAATTATGCGCTCAATTCAACGTTCCAGTGCCGGTGGAGTTGGAAGGGTTTTTGTCTCCCGTTACCGAAGATGAAATGAGTCTTCAAGCAGATGAGGATTCGTCGGAAACTAGTCGAGATTCTTCTCAACATCCTCAAGATTCGGAAGAGGTGGCAAATGGGAAAAGAAAAGATAGACCACAAGCCTTCAAGAGCATTGTTGTTCCCAAGGCTTCTGTGAAAACTAGAGGTGACCAAAGATGAATTATCCTGAATGAAATAAGACTGACAACTGCTTCCTCGTTTTGATGGAGGAAGGTTTTGCTTCAAATTGGGTCATGCATAGATAGATTGAACCACGTAGTTGATTCCAAAGGGTTCCACATTGCAAAAAGCAGTCTGAAAACATCGATCAACAGAAGTTTGTCCGGAGTTACGTCATAGAAATTTGGCTCGTCTGGGTCATTCGTTTTTTGTGGTGGAAAAAGATTTTTTTCCTTATGAAATAAGACTGACAACTGCTTCCTCGTTTTGATGGAGGAAGGTTTTGCTTCACTTGATGGTGTAGATATGCAACTGCTATGAAATTCAATGATACGTTAATACATTAGAAATGGGGTTTAATGAGGGTTATTCGGAAGCAGACAAAAAGTTTGTGAACGATCAGGAACAGAGTAATTTTCTGAAACGATCGCATTATTTCCGGTTTATCTTAGTAAATTTAATTTTCTCTATGATCTTTCGAAAATTTTAAAAATACAATACTCAATTAGCTGCTGATAAATGACTTTGTGCCAAAAAGCAATTTCACTAAAAATTGCAGTGCTGTATAAATAAGTTCGCGTGTATTTCCGCATTGCATCCTCTGCTTTGAAAAACGCTGCAACGTGCTAAATTTTTACGACCTGAACTCACGCACCTTCGTCTTTTTTTTTTTTTTCCTTGTCCGCGCTGCTTCATGTATCCGCGCTGAGTATGCATTTGCACTTTTGGTATCATTTTTCTCATTCAGGTTAAAACATTGTCTAGACCTTCGACTGGACGCGAGTCAATCATACACTTGGGATTCCTATCTTTGTCGTTATAAAATAAAACTTTTATTCCGTACGTTTTTCATAAACTACATACAAGCAGTTAAAAGTCCCTTTTTCTTCGGATGCGTTCTTTTGTCACTTCTCTTGTCGCTTCTGCCACACTCGCACTCTTCCTTAGACAAGCCGTGCACAGTTCGAAAACCTGACCCTGTGTTCGTTCGGGCAAAGCGGGGTCGTGATTTGGATGTACTATCTCGTGGGTCTCCTCGTACTCCAGAAAACGTGAAGCGTCGACGTTTCAGCGCCACTCCTTCGCCACGAGGTATGTTATAATCTGCTATATTGGGAAAATCGCAAACATTTTTGAATATTGTTGCGTCGTTTCAATTAGGTGCCTTTTCTGTGGGACTTCGCGTGCGGACGCCGCAATCGGTTGCAATGCCAGTGGCAGTTCCGGATACTCCGGAATCGGTTGCTGATTATGAAGACGGTTAGTTTCTATTTGAGAATTTTTTTAATAGTTGTGCTGGAGTGATGTAAATTATGAGTCGTGTGTCTTCGCCTGGATAACGAAATTCTTTAAATAAATTAAATTCCTGGAGTGAAGCACAGTTTCGCTGACATTCCCAATGCTGTACAGTACTGTAACCGTGATGTTCGTCAGCTCGCCTACCTAGTCCAAAACTGTAAAAGGAAGCACTTCAAATTGAAATTCAAAATTGTGTACAGTTCGATTTCGCTTCTTGAATTGAAATTTCGGCACGGGCTATCAGATTTCTGGAGTCGTTTTAAGTCGTGGTCTATTGCAGTGTTCCCCAACCCGTGGTCCGGAGAAGTTTTTTGCAGATCCGCGGTTAAATTTCTTTCACATAATAAATTTTTTGAAAGTAGTAATAACTTCTGTCATCACAATCCAAAATTTTGGAAAGACAATGACAGTTGAAATCATCTGATGAAAAATAAAAGTTGGCTTTTGTCCTGATAGCACTTCAGAAATTTCACCCGCTAAAATATGTTTCAAGTTTTCAATCTAAGAAACCGTTATTGAAGTCTGGCCTTCTTTTTATTTTAAAGGCATTCCACTAAATAGCTGCTTCATTGGTTCTTGACTTAATTTTTCACGATAACAGTTTTGTTCTTAGGACTGTATGGCAAGTACTGTATTTTAAAAATTTTGCTGGTTGTCAAAAATTGTATGGAACTTTACTGATTCGCGGAAAATTTTATGAAAATATGCCGGTCCACGAAAGATTTTATTAACATTTTCCGGTCCGCGAGCCTAAAAAGGTTGGGGAACGCCGTTGTATTGAATGCAGATTGAGTCTTCCTGCCACGATTACCTTCATCTAGATTCGAAATGCGGGAACCTGGACGCGTTGATTTAAATTATTATTCAGAAAGAAAGAATTTTTTTCGAATTCCGATTATATTGAAATAATTGACCGTATAAATCTGATGGTTTGAAATGTCATGTCTTTTCAGATCACGTTGTGGTCGGTACTCCACGTGTTGGGACTCAAACGGCGAGACAATTGCGTTTCCGATCTCAAGTGCACGTGACTCCGAGCACTCCGATTCTGTTCGANCCGTTCATGACTGAAGTTTTAGTGAAAAGGTGAGAAAAGTTAATGCTTTCGTTTTTTCATCCCCTAAGTTTTCATTGAACATAGAGTGAATATGTTTTTTTACATCCTTAGATTCAAGCGTCGCCATGGAAAGTTGATCGCCGAATTATGCGCTCAATTCAACGTTCCAGTGCCGGTGGAGTTGGAAGGGTTTTTGTCTCCCGTTACCGAAGATGAAATGAGTCTTCAAGCAGATGAGGATTCGTCGGAAACTAGTCGAGATTCTTCTCAACATCCTCAAGATTCGGAAGAGGTGGCAAATGGGAAAAGAAAAGATAGACCACAAGCCTTCAAGAGCATTGTTGTTCCCAAGGCTTCTGTGAAAACTAGAGGTGACCAAAGATGAATTATCCTGAATGAAATAAGACTGACAACTGCTTCCTCGTTTTGATGGAGGAAGGTTTTGCTTCAAATTGGGTCATGCATAGATAGATTGAACCACGTAGTTGATTCCAAAGGGTTCCACATTGCAAAAAGCAGTCTGAAAACATCGATCAACAGAAGTTTGTCCGGAGTTACGTCATAGAAATTTGGCTCGTCTGGGTCATTCGTTTTTTGTGGTGGAGAAAGATTTTTTTCCTTATGGGGTGATGGTGTAGATATGCAACTGCTATGAAATTCAATGATACGTTAATACATTAGAAATGGGGTTTAATGAGGGTTATTCGGAAGCAGACAAAAAGTTTGTAAACGATCAAGAACAGAGTAATTTTCTGAAACGATCGCATTATTTCCGGTTTATCTTAGTAAATTTAATTTTCTCTATGATCTTTCGAAAATTTTTAAAATACAATACTCAATTAGCTGCTGATAAATGACTTTGTGCCAAAAAGCAATTTCACTAAAAATTGCAGTGCTGTATAAATAAGTTCGCGTGTATTTCCGCATTGCATCCTCTGCTTTGAAGAACGCTGCAACGTGCTAAATTTTTACGACCTGAACTCACGCACCTTCGTATTTGTCCGCGCTGCTTCATGTATCCGCGCTGAGTATGCATTTGCACTTTTGGTATCATTTTTCTCATTCAGTTTAAAACATTGTCTAGACCTTCGACTGGACGCGAGTCAATCATACACTTGGGATTCCTATATTTGTCGTTATAAAATAAAACTTTTATTCTCATGCAAAAAGTATTTGATGTATGTTCGTCAATTTTCAGGGAAAAAGAAGCCTACGCAAGAAAACAGTGAAGAGAACAGCGAAGACGGTGTGAGCGTGAGAAGGAATCTGTTCGGCACGTGTCAAGCTATTGTTGCGTCGTTTCAATTAGGTGCCTTTTCTGTGGGACTTCGCGTGCGGACGCCGCAATCGGTTGCAATGCCAGTGGCAGTTCCGGATACTCCGGAATCGGTTGCTGATTATGAAGACGGTTAGTCCCTATTTGAGCATTTTTTTAATAGTTCTGCTGGAATAATGCAAATTATAAGTCGTGTGTCTTCGCCTGGATACCGAAATTCTTTAAATAAATTAGATTCCTGGAGTGAAGCACAGTTTCGCTGTACAGTACCAATGCTGTACAGTACTGTAACCGTGAAGTTCGTCAGCTCGCGTACCTAGTCCAAAACTGTAAAAGGAAGCTCTTCAAGTTGAAATTCAAAATTGTGTACAGTTTGATTTCGCTTCTTGAATTGAAATTTCTGCACGGCCCATCAGATTTCTGGAGTCGTTCTAAGTCGTGGTCTATTGCAGTGTTCCCCAACCCGTGATCCGCGGACCGGCGCTGGTCCGGAGAAATTTTTTGCAGATCCGCGGGTAAATTTCTTCCGCATAATAAATTTGTTAAAAGTAGTAATGAAGTCTGTTATCACAATCCAAAATTTTGGAAAGACAATGACAGTTGAAATCATCTGATGAAAAATAAAAGTTGGCTTTTCTCCTGATAGCACTTCAGAAATTTCACCTGCTAAAATAATTTCAAGTTTTCAATCTGAGAAACCTTTATTGAAGCTTGGCTTTCTTCCTATTTTAAAGGCATTCCACTAAATAGCTGCTTCATTGGTTCTTGACTTAATTTTTTACAATAACCATTTTTTGTCTTTGGGCTGTATGGAAAGTACTGTACTGTATTTAGAAATTTTTTGCTGGTCGTCAAAAGTTGTATGGAACGTTGCTGATTCGCGGAAAATTTTACGAAAATATGCCGGTCCACTACAGATTTTATTAACATTTTCCGGTCCGCGAGCCTAAAAAGGCTGGGGAATGCCGTTGTATTGAATGCAGATTGAGTCTTCTTGCCACGATTACCGTATCTAGATTCAAAATGTGGGAACCGGGACGCGTTGATTCAGAAAGAAAGAAATTTTTTCGAATTCCGATTATATTGAAATAATTGACCGTATAAATCTGAAAGTTTGAAATGTCATGTCTTTTCAGATCACGTTGTGGTCGGTACTCCACGTGTTGGGACTCAAACGGCGAGACAATTGCGTTTCCGATCTCAAGTGCACGTGACTCCGAGCACTCCGATTCTGTTCGACGATGACGGGAGCACGTTGTCCCCGAACGTGTGCAAAAAAATTGATCGAAGCGACAGTGATTGTTCGGTTCCTTCTCCGGTTGGACCCCCTGTGTGGGGAAGCCCGCTTGTACAAGACTGTGACGCTTTGCCTTCGCCCGCGCTGAAGGATTTTTACACCGTGGTTCGGCGGGAAAGGTAAGTTTTTCGGATTTCCATCTAATGTTGACGTGGAAATGATTCCCGCGTTGATTATTTGGTCGAACTTGACTACCGAAATTACCTTCGCTCCATGATTAATGTCTTTAAGGGTAGCTTTATTTAACATGGACTACGGTTAAGCGAAAATTTATGCGTTCCGGACCTGGAATCGCAACCCCCAAGAACAAGATTGCGTCTTCTTTGACGTTCTTTCGATGCATTTTAATTGCTTCATCCACCAAGTACCGTAATCACTCAAGTACCACGTACGCTCCATAAATTTGGGCTGGAAAATAGGTTGCTTTTGGTACTTGAGCAGAGATTTTTAAAGGATAAATCCCCGCAACCAGTGCTTCTCACACATATGTAAGAACAGTACTGTTCATCTAAGCAACATAGGAAATGTGTGGTGCCAATTCTCCTGGTCCATGATAAAAAAAATGGTTCGAGCAATAACAATTTTAGTAATACCAGTTGGAGATGCAACAAGAAGGAAAAATAATCATCTAATTGAGGAAGCTGCCGTATGTCGCAAGCTCATTTTAACTACTCTTGCAGACAGTAAAAAACAGGAAAGACAAAATACAGTGAGACCCCAAGATGCGGACGTAATTGGTTCATCAAGAGTGTCCCTAAGTCAAGTCTCATTTTCTCTTAGAATTACATTATACCTTGATTGGTGTTTTATGGACAAAATATTACTCACCATAATTCCATGAGAATAAAAATTGTAAATGCCCTAGAACTTTTCTTACATCAACTTGAGTGTTAGTAGTATCGTGTTTCTTGTAATTTGGCCTGAAACTTATTAGCAATTTTATCACCAAATGTCCCTATGTTGAGTCTGTGTCCCCATGTTGGGCCTTTTTTATTAATTTTTTATTGGAAAATAAGTGTCCCTATGTCGAATTGTCCGCATGTGGGGGTCTCACTGTATCAATGGGGAAAAATGGAATCGATGCACAAAACAGTCTTTCACAATTCTTGATTTTTGGCTCACAAAGAAACGGGGTGTGGGTCTTACCCGGGGATAGTTTTTGGGGAAATTGTTCACAAAAAAATATGGGTGTGGTTCTTACTCGAGTAAACACTGCATTCTTTCTCGCAAATAAATGTATTTCCTTTTTTGTTTGTTTGTTTTCGAAGTTCTCGTTTCCGAATTGAAAGTCCGGCCAGATCTCCGGTCATTGACGACCCCGACGCTGTCATAATGCCGCCACCGACTTGGACCCCGCGTCGGAATCCTTCAACGGGAAAGAAGAGAAATCAACGCATTGAGGGGAACAGAACTCCTGAACAACCAGATCTCCGTGGCTCTAATAGTCCAGTCAGAGCATGTCTTCGTGGTATTCTATCACCCGTGAATTCGAAACTGCATTCTCCGTCGCCCAACGAGCGTTCTGGTTCAATGCGACTGGGAATGCGACGGAGACTGTTACTCTCTACTGCAAATGAAGCTGGAGCACCCAATTCAGAGTCTACATGAGCTCCTGTATGTCAAGCATAAACCACGAAACTGCATCCATGTTGTCTCAAAACTTTGACCTAGTCATGGAAAAGCACAATTTCTGAACGCCTCGTGTAAGAGACGCCATGCTCCGGAAATTATTCTGAATAAGTTTTGAAAGAACGTATTGTATTTCGAATGTAGGACTACCAACTAAAAATCTGAATCCTGAAATATTCTTTAACATGCACCAGACACGGGCGATAAAGTTATAGACGAGACAGGATAACAGCCGTAATCAATCTTAGTACGGAGGTCACTATCGGAAAATATTTTTTTCCGGTGCTGACTGTTGAAGCTATTCAGTCTACTTGCTTATCGATTCACATGAAAAGGAAATGAGACCTGGAAAAACTTGGTTGAATAATTTTTAAAAGAAGAAAAATTCTGCTTATGAAAATGGGTCGGCACAGCATGGGTGCCTTTTTTAAGTTTATATTGCCAATTGACAGTCACATATGTTTTTTTTCTGTTGATTCTTCGTGGATCAAAGCTGGGATCCGAGGCATGAATTGTGCAGCTCGTAAGCAGTCACCTGAAGCTCGAGGCTGTTTTGCGAAGAAGTTGCTTTGCGGATGGGCTATTAACCGTAGCTGTCTTGGTTTCGCGTGCATTTCATGCATAAGCCGTTGAGAGCTTCCTCCAAATCCTGCTTCTGATTCAACATTTTCTGTAGTTATGAAATTCGAATCAAGATTCATTGGTTCGCTGAGTGGAGAAAACGCTTTTAAAATAGGAACTTGGTCATGTGCTGCTGATGCAGTCGTTTCAGGATCCGTCTGCACTCTAGTATCTTGGGAAATCAAGTACGGTAATTGTCGTGTGTGCTGATATCCAACCTGTGCTATTTCGGATTCCTTTAATTGTATTCCCCGTCATGATCTGCTTTTGAAGCCGTTATACTATTTGTGCCGATCTCATGATGATTTTGTGCATAGTCGCTCAAATGTCCGTTGACTGTGAAAACCAGCAGTCCAGGTTTTGAATTAAACTACTTCAGATGAAAGCATGTGTTTGGCGCGACACCTCGCGACGGGTAAACTTGTCGAAGACGAATCAACACGTGATGGTTCAGAAGAATTCAGTTATTAAAAGAACGGTATGGTTTGTATGATTTATTTGTCGGTGAGTGTTTTTTTTATTCCTTCATTTGTCGTGCGTGTTGTGTGAGTGAAAAAGACGAAGGTCCAGTTTACTATCAGAAAAAAAAGAATACTTCTGCGTTCATTTTATATTCGTCGGCGAAACTTATCCGAGAGCGATTGTGCCTGAAGAAGTTATGTTGGCATTCTAGCGCGAGAAGAATTTTTTGTTCGAAATCATGCGTCATTCATTTCTTTTGGGTGGAATTCCTTGGATGTTGGATACAGAATTATGGCAACTGTGAAGCGGCTGCAAGATTCCGACATCACAGAAAAAAGAGCAAATAAGCATGCGAGTTAGTTTTGATGAATGAAGTACTGTATATTCGATAACTCCCGACTTAACGATGAATACAAAACGCTGCCTGAGAAATTGGTGATTTTTTTTAAATTGTAAGATATTGTTTGAATCGTATGCCTATCGGAAAATATGGAATGATTTCATTGTTGGTTCCCCTTTAAGGTTGTATGTAATATTCTGCATCAAATTTAAAATGTGTAGTTATTTAAATAACGACGAATTAATGAACAAATGATTTTTTTTAACTGGAGATTTCGTTGAGATTTGCATCTAGACCTTTACCGAATGTATTATATTTGACAGATTCTGCTTCTAAACTCTGGATTATTGCAAATTTTCTTCTTTTGAGAAAGTTAGGTTCTAATCAAATAGTAATTGCATATATTCTCGTAACGTTTTTGATTCATTATATGCATTAATTTACATCGTCCATATGGAGAGAGCGTCAATTGGATTTCTTCACCATGTCAGAGCCCAATAATGTTGTATAGTATGTTGGAACACTGTACATCCATGCATCACTGCTGCCTTCAGAAATAGGTGGTTCATTTGATTTGCACTGATGGGTTCTTGATGATTTTTTTTTTACCTCATGAAGGGGAATGGTGGACGAATATACAGTTGAACCTTTTATAAGTCAATTTTCTAGGGACTCGAAAAAAATTCGACTTAGAAAGGTTTTGATTTTTGGACGTTTCTATAGTTGAGAAAGAAACACTTCTTTTGAGAAGTGAAAGAAGTGTGAGAAATCATGAATGAGGATATTCTTGGCCAAAACTATAGATCCTTAATGAGTTTACCTGTTCCTGAACTTGGAGGCAGGGGTTCATTTGCTATTTTTGTCTAATTCCTATCAAGATGTATGAAATTATTTGTTTTACATTTTCTCTTTCATATATCAAGGAAATAATAACCAGAAGGCCTCAGAAAATTTGACACAGAGGTTTTAGAGAGAAAAATCAAGTTAGGGAGGCTTTTAATGTATTGATTCAAAGGGGATTCAGACTGGGACTTGGGGAGGTTTGACTCATCAAGGTTCAACTGTAGCAGATATTCTTCTGTATTTCCTGTTGTATAAAACAGACACAAAACTTTAAGATTCCTGAACCGTGAATGTTCTGACAATAAGAAGGCTTTTGCATCACTCAAGATCATTTTTTATGATCCCATTCATGTGCTGCATCAGCGTGAGTGATAAATATTTTTGCTTCCCAAAGACCCTTCATAAATTGGGTTGAAGTCCAGTACTGTAAGACACTTTCCCTGACTTCAGCAGTATCCTGTTCCTGACCAAAATTTATATGAATATATTGTAAGTTCAAACTCTAGGTGTGAGATGCTCAAAGCATAAGATTGTCTTACTCTTCTCTGTATAGTACTGTACTACTACTGTATGATATATACACAGCAGTACTGATAGTGAAGTACAATTTTTTGTACAATGGATTCTTCTTTAAAAAAAGCTATTGTTGAATATTATTTTAGGAGTAGGTAATTACCAAGTAGCACACACAGACTGCTCTTTGAGTTTGGGCATGTGTGCAATCTGGAAATGTTTCTTTAGCAAGCGAATCAGCGTTCCCTTCTAGAAGTACCGCTTTCTCGGCTTTTTGTGTGGCAGAAGTTAACGAATAAATTAATGTACTACGGTATGCGTATTCCCGAAAATGTGTCTGTGGTAATGAAAATGCATCTTTGGGTGCATAGCATGGGGGCCCTTTTGGAATGATACGTGTGTTGTAAGGGGTGAATTTCACCGGCTGGCAGAAGATTAGGAGGGATGGATATGCCAATTTTCGTGTTAGCCGAAAGGTTGTAACGCGTCCGTGGTACTTACAGTTGTCGGCGTCAGCACCGGGAATCCCTCGTACCAGTCTACCATTTCCTTTTTTCCTCCTTATTCAAGATTGATCGGTGGAAGTGGCATTGATTGTATTTCGTATTTGATGTCGTCGTCAAGAAGGTCCGTTCCAGACTGAGTATCTTCTTGCAGAAAGGCTGTGAATTGAATTCGGTTTCGTGAAATTGCACGATGGTGCTTTGTGGCCCAGCAAGGTTATTATTTTCGCGACAAAATTTAAAATTACTTGAGGATATTCATGTGTCGTGATTGCAGAAATTGCTTGCTGACCAAGAGTATTTCTCGACTATGCGGTACTCAGGCTTCCACGGTTATTATTCCTCGCCGAATCGAGCGAGGGCCGACTGACATTTTGAAAGTAAGTTTTCTTGCGTGCCATCCAAAGACTGACAGCCTGAAAGTGCCGTGCCCCCTTCGTCTTTTAAGGTTTTCCTGATGTTGGTTATTACATTATACAGTAGTGTATTTGGTTATTACATTATACAGTAGTGTAAAAAGCTGCCGAAACGTGTAAGCCTTACCCATACGAAATCAGGTGAACTTTCCTCTCTGATTGGCTTGCTCCGTAGGCTTTGGCGGCGACCGTTGGTTCGGATTACACTTCAGCTCATTACAAGTTCCACGATGATCCGTTTCTCACGCCAACTTCAAATTATGCAAAGCGAGCCTTCGCATTGTCGAAGGAGTCCGGAAGAAAAGCGGCTCGGTTCATCAGAGACAAGCACTCTGAATATTTTCTTCATCGGGAAGCCGATCCATTCATTGAGGCATGGAATTCATTTATTTCTGCCGTGCTACCGTCGTGAAATAAGTAAATTTTTGCAAATTTTGTGTTTTAGGCATTCGCGCCTAATATTTCGCTACCGGAAGACCTAAGTTCGATAACCGAAGCTGATTTGCTAGTAAGAATTGAAGCTGGCGATGTGGATGATTGCGCCAAGATTTACGAAGCTATGCTGTTGGGAAACAAAGGTTTGATTCCTCGGTCCGTTTTTCGGATTGACAACCGCATGATTATCTTTTGACCGCAGAAATGAGCATCGAAGTTCAACAAAAGTTGCTCGAAGTACTGTGTTTCTTCAATGCACAAGACGCGCAGGACCCAGAATTCCTCGAAGAGCGTTGGTTTTCTGCGCAGAACCAACCAAAGCAATCTCGCAAGAAAATCTGGAGGTACTAATCTTTCCACATTTTCAAGAGATTTTTTCGGATATTTCTTTTGTTTTGGTGCCCTGTAGAGTTCTCCCTCCCCCTCTTCATGTGCAACCAAGTTTTTTACTTTGAGCTAGAGTAATCCGAAGCCATGGCTTGGTAACGCAACAGTAAACTGGTAAACCTAGTTTCCGGCAGTGTTGATCACTCTAATTCATTTTAAGCAAATATGACGTTCCGAGACGATTTTGGCCTATGGGTTTTGCCGGTTGTGTTCGGCGGTTTTATCCTGCGTACATGGAACAGAAGCCAATTTTTTTAAACGTTGTACAAGTTTTGGTTCGACGGAAGGCGTCGGTTATCGTTGCATCTGGAACTTGTTGAAGGCCCTAAAGAAAATTCTGAGCTCCATTTGTAATTGTCGATTACGTGTTAGAAACCCTGGACTGTGGTTGAGGTGCATTATTCTTCTCATGCGATAGAGATGGCGGTTTGGCGGATGAAATTTTCAAAAGCATGCCAGAGCCGCGTAGTGCACAAGCTTATGCAGCGATCATCCGTGGAATGGCAAAGCACCTCCAGGTTAGTAATATATTTTCTTCTAGAGTTGCGAGCGCATTTAAAAGTTAAATCTCATTTCAGGTGGAGAAGGCTTGGCATTTGTTCGAGGAAACGAAGTCTTTGAGACTTCTTTTGGATACAGAAACCTACAACGCCTTAATCCGCGTTGTGAATTTTTTGAAGGATAGCAATGATCTTCGTTGGCAGCTTGTTACGGTAAGAAGATCGGCTGTCTTTTCGTAATTTACGATCGGTTCTCCCAATATATCCCTTGTCTCAACTGCGCATAGCCTTCAATGAACCAGATTCAGTCTGCCGAAAAATAATCCATCTTGGTATTCGATTCTCCGTGTCAAACAGTACAAGTAGCCTGAAATGCGTGAGAGATGTTTGGTAATGCTTTATGTGATCAGGCTGCCACGTGGGCCTGCACTAGCGACATCTGCGAAAGAAAGGAAAAGTAATCCTTCCTTGGTTCCCTAATGATGATGCCTAACCTAACTACACACCGAAATGACAGACGTAGCATTTTATCCTTTGGTAAGTGTTGTTGAAGCATGCATCTCTTGAATCGAACTATCATTTTGTGCTGATCTGTCCCATGGAAAGTTATTTTCTGACAGGCCATTGTCAAGCACAATCTGCATAGCATGACCAGAAAAAAGCATAATGAATACTACATTGGCGAATTCAATCGACGGATTATTTGCCCTTTCCATGAGGTCGAGTCATAATCTTTGTTGTCGAGTTTTTCTTGTTTATCGCTGTGATTCTTCTTGTTGTACAGTATTTGTAGATGCTTTCCATGCATTTTGCTGAAAACTGATCCTGATTTATCTTCTCTGATCCAGCTGTCTTCGTTATCGCAATTTTAAGAGGAAGGTACGATACGCTCTGGGCGATAGATATCACATCAGAGCTAATGTTTTACGTTTACTTGACATCGGAATTCTAACGATTGGCTAGATTTAAATGGGGCTTGTTACTGACGCAACCAACCACATGAAGCAACGTTCAATGTGCAAAAATCGCTGAAGGCGTTATTGATAATCATTTCTTTAAAACACTTTGAGTAGTGATACGAGACTTTCGTTGACATTTTCGCCTCGCAGAATCTGGGCAAAGGATGTTGAGCCATTTCATGCTTGTGTCCTTAATCTCTGGAGGCTAGATCAAAATTGTGGTTGTTAATCCCAGGTTACGAGGTTCGTTGATTTTCGTGACCTGTTTCATGACCCACAAACACATACCGGATTTATCGTTGCCCTGTGGAATGTTCGTCACACGATTTTTGCAGTAGAACCGCATCTTAACATATTCATCGATGACCATCGAGTTGCATTTTGGGAACCCGAGGTTAACGAAGTACAGTATATAATTCCTCGAGAAGTTTATCTTTCTTGACCCATTGATCGACAAGATCGCAAAATCGTATTTAAAACCTGTGTAATTACCAAAGGTTTACTTTCAATAGAATCAATTCCCAGTTTTGAAATCTTCAGGAATTGCTTTCGGAGATGCGACAAGCTTCCCTGCGGCCGAATGTCGGCACGTTGAATGCAGTGATGGAGGCTCTGACTAGCATGGGTTCGTGGCGACAGAGAAAGGAAATCGCTCTTGCCACGCTTGCGGAGTTCACAAAGGTTCTACATATTCGCCCAAGCCTTGGCACTTATGCCCTGTTGCTGAACATTTTCTACAATGATCGTGAGTAATTATGTTTTCATGTCATCGAAATTTGTATTGCGAAGGTACTCGTATCGTTAATTAAAATCTGGTGTCCGTTCTTGTGGTTACGTTTACACGCCACCCGATTATACTGTTAAACTTACTTATTTTTCCACAAGAATGAACCATTAAGAAAAAATCACAAGTTTTTCAGCAACGTTGTTGATTTTGGACATGCATTTTTCAATTACAGTATTTTATTGAGATTTTCGCCTCGCAGAATCTGGGCAAAGGATTTCGAGTCGTTTTATGCTCACTTCCTTAATCTCTGGAGGCTAGAGCAATATTGCGGATGTTAATCCCAGATTACGACTTTTTTCGTGTCGTTATCTGTTTCATGATCCACTAACATTTAAAAAGGTGTTTTATTAACAAAATTCAGCTTTTGGCTTGAAATACCGCCATTACAATGTGGAATGCTTAATTTCTGAATGAGAAATTGTGCTCACGTTTCTTCGTGAGCACAATAATTTTTTACTTTTCGTTTTTAAAAATTTAATTTTCAGGAGGAAATTCGAGTACAAAGCATATACTGCACAACCTAGACGACCTTTTTCTTCCCTAACTGTACCTGTGACGACACCTAGGGTCACTACACCGTAAGAAGAGCCAACGCTACCTGGACCGAAGCTTGTTCAACCCTCTGAACCTCTTAGCCCACCGTATTCATTCGCTGCTCTTGACAGGAAGAAATAGCGAATTCGTCGGAGATTCATTCAAAGAATCCATTTATTAGTAAGTTTTTTCCCCATGTTCTGATAAAATATTGAACGTCGTTGTAACGAATTATTTCCTAGTGTTTTCAAGCCTACAATCTTTTAAAATTGCATCAACGCATATTTTGTCGTTGCTGATATTTTTTCCGTTTTTGAAAAGAGACCATCGTCAGCAGTGGAATCCTTTTTTCGAGTTCAATATTGTAGATTGAATGGAATTGTGTATTCAATTCAGAAATTTTCCCCTGAAATATATCAGAGGATGAATGTGAAAATAATTCTCCCTGACCGTAATTTAAATTCTGTTTAGTACTACATAAAATTAACGGTCGTGTAGGTTTTCATTTTCACTTGCGATGTTTTCGTTTCATGGCCCAAATACAATTTGATTCCGATTTTGCTGTATAACAGTAATCAAAAATTTCATGATTTTGAATCACAGAAATTTATGAAAAGAATGAAGCTTTCTTTTTCTAGTACTGTACAACAATACCAGGCTTCATGCCCGATTACTACCAACTTCCAAATTAATAGCGGATCAAAAGATTGTGCGTGACCAAAACTCGACTGAGATCATTCGAATTAGTGAAACCGAATATAAGGAATTCTATTGAATTCAGGAATATTTAAAAATTTTACGAATTACTCAATCGAGGAAACAGATGTTATAAATTCACGTATGGAAAATTCCTGCAGTGATTTCAAAATATTTCCTGGTAATCCATGCGTTGAGTTCGGTTTACCCGATTTAAAGTTTCATCTTCAATGCGTGAAATCATCCTCGTTTCTAGCCGGAACTATTTCCTACTTCTGAATCAAAACGTGCCGTTTGACGAATTCATGAGCGATTACTACGAGAAGCTGGTGCCTTTCGCTTA
>CAJPEX010004434.1:7224-21785 GCA_905338405.1 Notodromas monacha | reverse complement strand
ACCTATATCAGTTAAAACTATGAAATACATTTCAATTTAAACTTCAGTCCCTTGTAATTGGGGACAGGCAGGCTACCCTGCTGAGTGATGTGTTTCATTTGCCCTTCATAAAATGTCTTCTACAAAACGCAATATCAGTTTCTTTTGTCATAAGATTCAAACATTCTGTGACAATTCCAATGAAACGTCTTCGACTGGTTCTATATGTACTGCTCCAGTTAAAGTACACGAAAAGACACATAATGATATTTTCTTTGGTTCGATTGGTTTTATAGTTCTGTACCCTTTTTGACATATCATGTTTTTTGTTTAGCGTTGTGTATATTTCTATTAGATTTATCAAATTTTAATGTATCAAATGGGCCTACAAAATCAATTCCTATCTTTTGAAAGGGTGTTTTTCCTGTATAACAAAAATCAGGTAGTGGAGCTATGGGTGCCTGATAAGGCTTTCCATCAAATCTTCTACAATGAAAACACTCTCTTCTAACCTGTTCTGCTACTTTCCGTGCTCCTGGTGCCCAATATGTCATTGATAGTGTTGTTAGTATTCTATTGACAAAACAATGTCCATTCTCTCTATGTATTGATGTTAATAATGATTTTATAAAATTGGGTTTCTGTCCTTTTTGAGGTACTGGTAGGTATAATAGTGTTTGTCGGACTGGGTCCTCAAGTGGTACGTTTGTTTGAAAGTCGATTGCTTGACAACTTTTGGAAATTATGTATTTATTTGTTTTGTCCCATTCAAGGTCTGGTTTTTCTATGATTTTACCTCCTTTCTTCAATATTGTCCATTCATTGTGTGTGTAACTTTTTTGTATGAGTAGAATAGCTGTCTTTTCTGCTGACTGATTTTCTATGACAGTGAAATCTTCTCTTAATGGTTGGAAATCGATCTTTGCTCTTTTTCTTGTGTCTTTACGTTGTTTGAAAAATCCAGCTGCAATAAGTATTGGCATGAATATGATGAATCTTTTCCATGCTGCAATACGTTTAATGACATTTCTCCAAGGAAATATTCCAGTAAAAATTTTTGTCATTGTTTGTTGTTCTCTGAGTATATCTATTTCTTTCTCTAGTGCATCTTTAGTTGCAATTGTTGTTACTCTTGCTCTTTGTTTTGGCCATTTTTCTGGGTATGGTAGCCATTCCGGTGCATGCATCCATATTTATCTTCTAGAAGCTGATCTATTGTGCAACCTCTTGATGCTATATCTGCTGGGTTGTCTGTTCCTGGTATGTGATTCCATTGTTGTTTCTTTGTGTCTGTCAGTATCCTTTTTACACGAGTGCATACAAAGACGGGTGTACTCATACTGTTAGCATATATCCAATCTAAGGTTACTTGTGAATCTGTCCACATGTAAATCTTGCAATTGTGAAATTTTTGCGCCTTGCGAGTAATTTTTAAGATTTCGACGGCTAGACATGCTGAGGTTAACTCTAACCTTTTTATTTTTAGTGTTTTTTTTTTTTGGTTGGAACAATAGGTCGTTTTTTCTTTGATTTTTGTGCTCTATTTTCTTTTGCTTCCTTCTTTTTCTCATTGCATGGGGCTAATCTTGATTTTCCCCATATAATTGTCAATTTTATTGAATATTTGCTATATGATACATAGTATATAGCTGCTGCTATTGCGTTTTTGCTTGCATCCAAAAATACATGTAATTTGCTCTTTATTTCATTTTCTGTCATTACATTTCTTGGTATCTTTAATTTTGTGGCTTTGATTGCGTCTCTTGCAATTTGTTTAAATGTGTTGCATTTGTCAGTTGTTAATTTTGAATTCCAATTTACATTTGGGTTTTTGTGTAAATATTCTTGCATGTGAAGTTTTGACTGCGTGTGAAATGGGGTTGCAAAACCAAGTATATCAAATAATTTTGCTAGGATGGCTGCTGCTTGTCTCCGTGTAATTTCATTGAATTTTTCAAAGTTCATTAAGATGTCTATAGATGCTGCAAAAGTATCATCATTAGGGTCATACATGATTCCTAGTATTTTATACGCTTCTTTTATTTCTTTGTCCTGTATGCTCTCTGTTGTTCTGATTTTGGATAGAATAAATCCTCCATTTGATAGCAGCTTTTCTGTTTTTTGTAATTTCTCCTTGACTTCCTCAATACATTGTCCAGTGAGTATAATGTCGTCTACATATGTGTTCTCTGAAAGTTCATGTTCTTCTTTGGTGATTTTTTCTTCTTCTACGGCCTTTTTGTATAGATATCTTACACATGCATTCAGTACAAATGGGGCACAATTGATTCCCCATGGTAATTGTAAAAATTTGAAAGAATTTGGGTATATAAGATCCATTTGATTGTTTTTCTGGCCACCGTGTTATGAGTAGCCATTGGTCTTCTTCTTTTAATTGAACTTGTACAAATGCTTTTTTCATGTTGGCTATTCCGAAATGTTTGGTAAATTGTAATCTTATTAATATGTCAATAATGTCGGGAAGAAATTTTGGTCCCGTTTCTAATAAGTCGTTACATGATGCTCTTCCTTTATCTGCTGCGTTTCCTGCTATGACTATCCATAATGGTGTTGATGCACTGTGCGGTCTTTCCACACTGTGATGTGGTAGTTCTGTGAATGGTGTGTTTTTATCTCGTAATTCTTCTAAAGTAACTGGTGTTACTACCTTTGTGTCTATCCAATCTTGGATGAACTCTTTGTATGCTTTTGCTAATTTTCCACCTTTTTCTAGTAGTTTTATTACTGATCTACTACGTATCTCTCCCATTTTGAGGTTTGGGTTCCATATTTTGTTAAAGTTAGGACGTTTTGGTAATGGTGCAATGACTCTGTTGTTAGTGATAGTGATGAGTTGTGACATGTAGTTCTCTACGTATAATTTTTCATCTATTGTTGTCTCTTTCTCACCTAGAAAGATTGATACATCCTGTTCCATATGTTGTATTATTTTGGCATTTAGTATTTCATCTTCTATGTTGTCTGTTGTATTGTATAGGTATGCGTGAAAATTGTTGTGCTCTTGTCTATAAGTTGTAGGTGACAATGTACCTCGTGCAACCAATCCTAAGTTTGAATGTAGTAATTGAAAGTGGTTTGTTTGATATGCGTCTCTTTTTGCTGTGTTGAAAATGGAGATGAGGTCTTTGCCCCCCAGGATTAGGTCAAATTATATAGCATTTGTCTTTATTTATCGCGAGTCTGCCATTTTGTTTTCCTGATATTTGAAATCTGATAAAGTACTGGGATTTCTTGCCTTCCAAGGTTTTTTAAGGGTGCTATTACTGCTTCAGTTGTTATGTTAAAGTTTGGGTTTAGTTTAGATTTCATCTGTGTTGTTCCCATTTCTGTTGAATGCATATTGTTTCCTGAGTCATTTACTTCAATGATTTCATCTTTGCGTTGTGTCTTTCTTTTTGTTAAGTTTAGTTTTTCTACTATGTGTTCTGTTATTAGGTTAAGTTGTGCTCCTGAATCTAGTAGTACGTATATGCTTTGATTTGTTTGGTGGTGTAATAATTCTGCTGTTTCTAGAAATGTGAGAGATATATCTGAAGTTGTTGAATATACTTGGATTTGAACCATGTCTAGTCATAAAACTGCGGATCTATTAGCATTATTGTTGTTACAAGCTGGGGGTGCCCAGCCACACCTGGGCATCATGTTCACCATTTTAGGAATACTTTTAAAATTGCATGCCATTTGAGCTGGACTTAAAAATATCTTTACTGTAACAGTTATGTCAGGTGAAACATTATTGATCTCCCCTTTTGCTGAATGCAGCAGTTGTTATCCTGTTGGACACTACTGGTACATGGGAAAACAATTTTTAAAAATTGGAGAGTTTTAAATTTCTTTCATCATTCCAAAATGCATGGAAAACAGTCACCAATTTGGACAAATATGACAAAAGGCTTAAGCTGTTTGGTCACAGCTTACCTGTTGACCTGCTGATGGGAATACAAAGGGGATTAAGACTCAGCCTAATTGGGCCCAAAAATACTTTGGCCCAATCTTCCATACCCTGCTTGGCCCTTTACAACCATTGTCCAAACAGTGGATATATGGAAAGAAACAAAAAAGAAAATTGAAATGACTCAAATGTTTTTCAATCTTTTTTTATAATTTTTAATAGAATAAATTTTGAATTCTGTTGAGAAAACTGAACAAATTGATACCAAACACTTATTGTTTGGTATTGATTTTTGGTATTTTACTTGTCATTCAGAGTTTCTGATTTGCAGAAATAAGTATTGTATTTCCTTACATGTATCATACTGTCTCATGCCCCTTATAAGAATGAGTAAAAAATGTGGTCCTGAAGTAAATTTGAGTAATGAATACATCAACTGAGCAGTACATTTTCCAAACACAAACCAAACAGCCATCACATTTGATAATGTTCAATAATGTGAGATAAACTTATTCACAAAGATTAAAAATAAATACAAAATGAAAGTAAAATAAAATAGGAAACACAATCTGCCAGGGAACATGGCAGGAGATAACCCAGTTATCTCAAAAAGAGAAATGATAAATGTATTCCACAAAGATAATAACCGAATACTCAATTTTATAAAGACCAAAATTAGTTGGAAAATCTCCAGACAACAAATTCAAACTCAGGAAAGAAATATATGCATACGCCACAAGACAAACAAGAAGACTGTAATAAAATGGGGCAAAATAAAATGGACAAGAAGGTTTTGAATTGCGCAATTGGGGAAATCCAGAAGGGATTTTGAGGTGGCGGGAATTTATTATATTACTTTGCGTATAGTCTAAATTATGGGACAACAGTAGTTATTGTTGCATATTCCCTTGCGTGGGACAACTATACCTTACAAATAACAACGTCATACAATTTCATTTTTTTCAATGTTAAAGGGTCAAAAATCAATAACAATATTCATCCAAAATAACAATGAGAACATGTACAAAGGTTTTAAAGGTCAACAATGAAGGTCAGGTCAGCACCACTCACAAATTGAAGAAAAGTGCACAACAGTTTCAAAATTCAACAAGAAAGGCCATATCAGTTGGTTAGAAATCAGTAAGGAGTGCTTGGAACCTGAGCTGCTATAGCTTCAAGAAAATCCTGATTAGATCTGCTGTGGAATTCTTGGTAAAGATTTAAAATTCTTTGAGTCAAACCCCTGTAAATAACAGCATCATGACAATGAAGATTTTGCCCAAGAAATCTGTCTTCAATGCCTGTCCCAGCATTTGTTGCTTCTTCCTTCAAAATCTTACAAAATTCCCAAATGCACAGCTTTGACTGGCCAAACTTATTTTTCAAAGTCAAGTGCCATGCTTCCACAGGATTATTTGTATGCACAGAAACACCAAGCCAGTCCCACAACAAAAATGAGATCCTATTCATCCACATTGGAATAAAATCAGCACTCAAAAAGTGGTGAATTCTTGGGTCACTTGTAAAAAATGATGGACAGCTCACATAGAAAACATGACCCTTCCATTGAGATGGGAAAAACCTCAAAGCAATGAGGCATCTAATTCCCAAACATGATGGTAGATACACTGAGAATAGTGAAAGGGTGGCTGGAATAATGTTGCCAGGACTAACCTCATCATGCTGGAATAATGTGTGGAGATTTAATGTTGTCAGGAGTGTCATTGTCAGGAATAACATAGCATTTTNTAAGAATGAGTAAAAAATGTGGTCCTGAAGTAAATTTGAGTAATGAATACATCAACTGAGCAGTACATTTTCCAAACACAAACAGAACAGCCATCACATTTGATAATGTTCAATAATGTGAGATAAACTTATTCACAAAGATTAAAAATAAATACAAAATGAAAGTAAAATAAAATAGGAAACACAATCTGCCAGGGAACATGGCAGGAGATAACCCAGTTATCTCAAAAAGAGAAATGATAAATGTATTCCACAAAGATAATAACCGAATACTCAATTTTATAAAGACCAAAATTAGTTGGAAAATCTCCAGACAACAAATTCAAACTCAGGAAAGAAATATATGCATACGCCACAAGACAAACAAGAAGACTGTAATAAAATGGGGCAAAATAAAATGGACAAGAAGGTTTTGAATTGCGCAATTGGGGAAATCCAGAAGGGATTTTGAGGTGGCGGGAATTTATTATATTACTTTGCGTATAGTCTAAATTATGGGACAACAGTAGTTATTGTTGCATATTCCCTTGCGTGGGACAACTATACCTTACAAATAACAACGTCATACAATTTCATTTTTTTCAATGTTAAAGGGTCAAAAATCAATAACAATATTCATCCAAAATAACAATGAGAACATGTACAAAGGTTTTAAAGGTCAACAATGAAGGTCAGGTCAGCACCACTCACAAATTGAAGAAAAGTGCACAACAGTTTCAAAATTCAACAAGAAAGGCCATATCAGTTGGTTAGAAATCAGTAAGGAGTGCTTGGAACCTGAGCTGCTATAGCTTCAAGAAAATCCTGATTAGATCTGCTGTGGAATTCTTGGTAAAGATTTAAAATTCTTTGAGTCAAACCCCTGTAAATAACAGCATCATGACAATGAAGATTTTGCCCAAGAAATCTGTCTTCAATGCCTGTCCCAGCATTTGTTGCTTCTTCCTTCAAAATCTTACAAAATTCCCAAATGCACAGCTTTGACTGGCCAAACTTATTTTTCAAAGTCAAGTGCCATGCTTCCACAGGATTATTTGTATGCACAGAAACACCAAGCCAGTCCCACAACAAAAATGAGATCCTATTCATCCACATTGGAATAAAATCAGCACTCAAAAAGTGGTGAATTCTTGGGTCACTTGTAAAAAATGATGGACAGCTCACATAGAAAACATGACCCTTCCATTGAGATGGGAAAAACCTCAAAGCAATGAGGCATCTAATTCCCAAACATGATGGTAGATACACTGAGAATAGTGAAAGGGTGGCTGGAATAATGTTGCCAGGACTAACCTCATCATGCTGGAATAATGTGTGGAGATTTAATGTTGTCAGGAGTGTCATTGTCAGGAATAACATAGCATTTTGGAAATTTTTCTGCTAAACTGTAATAAAATTGTCAACATATTCTTTTTCCTAAAATTGGAACAACCCTGTCTTGCAAAAACTGGACTTTCCTTGTAATGATGAATATGGAATAACCTTGTCCTATGTAGACTGTCCCTTCCTCGTACATCTGGTACAAGCAAGGACTTGGAACAGGATTAAACATTTTGTTTGGCTTTCCTGACACATTTTTAGCAACCTGTGACAGGAGTGGAGGTGCAGTTCTCCACTCATGTCACACAAAGGTTGCTAAAAAATTTTCAGGAAAGCCAAAAAAGAATTATACTTGTTTGTTCTTTTAACCATGATGTTTTTACAATATCTAACAGGATTTGGACAGATGTCTCCTAATCCATAAATCAGGTATTGTAGGGGAACAGGGATGTTCTTCATACAATTATTGTCCCAGTAGTCTATTTCATAAATCAGGTATTGTAGGGGAACAGGGAAAATTTTAATGTACCAGATAATTCCATTTTTATCTTGACAACAATACTCCAGTTCAGGCATATGAGGTTGTTCCAGTTCTTAAGAAACAACATTTTTCCTTTACCATTGTACAAGATTAATCTGGTTTTTCAGAACAATAATTTTTTGAAAAATTTCAGGATTTTTTAGCAGTACAACATTGGGCCAGTTTTGCAGAAAGGAAAGTTTTTTTCACAATATATTTCCTGGGGAGGCTGGATATGACAATAAGCCGGTTTTAAATTACGACTAATTCCACCACCCCTAGTGACAATAGCAGCCCCTGGTCACTGACATATATAAATAATTACTCAGGGAAGCCAATAATCTTGTCTCAAAGTCAGATAGAAATTCAGGTTTGAAAATATAGTTAGTGGGGAGCGTAAGACCACTCTTGATACTGAGTTTTGTAACGACTGTCATTCTCAGGTTCGTACCAACATATACAAACGAGTAGAAATCAACCTTCGTTTCGTTTTCGACGTCCTTTTTGGACAGGGTACTACTGTTACGTTTGACTGTTCGACTACGAAAAGAGCTGGTGCCGCCCAGAATGTGCCATCAACAAATGTGTTCCATGTATTTATTAAAGCCTGAAGGCCAGCCTGTGTAGCAAAGTCAACCAGGTGTTGAGGATCATCAGGGCCAGAATCTCCCACAAGGAATGAATTGCCACTTTCCATTTCTAGTTCATTCTTGATCACATCAAAGTTTATGTTAGCAAGTGCACTTGGTGGACTTGGAAAGTTGGCTGCTCTATCAGCTCATCCAACTGTCAGAATAAGGCAAAGAATTGAGTTGAATTATCATGTTATAAAATTAGTACATAAGTAATAACTTTGTGCCAGGTTCTCAGCACATGGAAGTGTAAGGTATTAATTTCTATAATGACCTCTGAACCCATTGAAAGCTCATTGAGAACCTGTTATGATATAGAAAACAAACATAAGTTGTACTTCAATGCTTTTTCACTCTGAAAGCAAATATACTCACATCTTGGGTTGTAAAGAACTGTTAAACCGGGTAACAGTTCACACCTAAAAACGACGAAACGTGAAGACTCGTCTAAAAAAGAGTATCAGTCATAACGTCGTTAAAAACCCTGTGGTACTAACACGGTCTGTCCAGAAGGAGGTTTATTGTAAGTTGCCAGTCCATCACCATTTATTGTGGCTCTGACTCTGCACTGAAGGGATGCATGAATGTTCGGTATCCATTTGTTCAGTTTTTTGAACAGAATTCAAAATTAATGTAATTGAATCTTCTTTTTAAGCTTTAAAAACTCTATAGTTGTTTTATTTCTCCAATTTGAAGAAAGTGACCCACCAAAGGTGGGGACAATGGCATGAATATAGGGGCTGGGGGATTTAGTAGCCAGGAGGTGGGTTATGCCAGGAGGTGGGGGTACAGGGTGTGGTCCCTACCCATATGCCATTTTCATCCCACGGTATTATTGATTTAATCCGGAGTTGAATGAATTTGACCTTGGTCCCTCAAGAACTTGCTTTCCCACAAAACTAGTCCTTGTCTCAGAACTGCTTTGTTGAATTCAACTCATTTGGTCTTCACCTGCCCCAGTCTTATTATTGGAGCATGCAGAAGCAGCTTCTTCCTAGTAAGTTTTCCCGTGATCTACAACGAAATTATATCCATCTCCTGAATTTTATGAGATTCAAGAAATGAGAAAGGACTGATTCCGTGAATTCTGTGTTTTTGGTGATTCCCGTTAGAAAGAAAAAAGATTAATGGCATTTGACCTGGAAGCACGTGTGAATTTTTGAACTTGCAGTGTTTTCTTAAAAATTTGGAAATTCTTCGAGATTTTGAAAGTAACGATTCTTGAACATCATCATCATTCCGCTTCATTCAACCATGGATTTTTTCTGTCTTGTTTAATGAATGTTACGCGTCACATGCTTTCCAAGCATATTTTTGGCAGTTGTTGATTTTATCATGATTGATTAAAAAATATGTAATGAATGTATTGTTCCACGTGGATGAATGTGTTCAATGAAAAAAATAAAACAAATTATTGGATACGAGCTGAAGGTGCGAACAATTATTGAATATGCATCTTTTATGCGATTTTGGAAGCATGGCAGAAGAAGCATACTTTTCCAGATTCGCCTTCTTGTTTATTTTTTTCAGTGATGTAAGCGATGAAATCAGTTCCGGGAATACGTAATTAGTGCGGTTTTCGGGGAAATTTTTCCTCTAGTGAGTGAGATACAGTGATACATTTTGTGAAACAAGAAGATTTTTGGGAAAGTTCCGGCAAAAATTTGTTTCACGCCGTCCAATTCATCATCTAAATTCTGCTGAAATTTCTCGACGCAAATTTCTTTGACGCATCGGTGAGTACATTCCATTTTTTTTTCGTTTTATATTCAGTGATTAGGATGTATCAGTTGCCAACTACTGTATTTCCACGAATATCATGACGGAAAAGATTAATATGTTACGCTCTAAATAATTCGGCAGAATATGCAAAGCAAGTTGAAGGATACCGAGTAAATTTTAAAATTTGATTTCGCGAAAAATCCTCAATATAAATTATTGAATGCTGTGCGTATTATTGCAGTTTTTTTAAATGTCTCGACATGAGCAATTTTGATGTGAAGATTATGTGATGAAATTAAAGTCAAATCACAGAGAATCTTAAATTTTCCATTTTATTAGCTTTCAACTGTGGTGAACGGAATTTCCCCTATGAAAAATTTAGTGGAAATTATTTTTGGCAGTTGTTGATTTTATCATGATTGATTGAAAAATATGTAATGAATGTATTGTTCCACGTGGATGAATGTGTTCAATGAAAAAAATAAAACAAATTATTGGATACGAGCTGAAGGTGCGTACAATTATTGAATATGTTCTTTTATGCGATTTTGGAAGCATATGACAGAAGAAGCATAATTTTCCAGATTCGCCTTCTTGTTAATTTTTTTCAGTGAAGTAATCAATGAAATCAGTTCCGGGAATACGTAATTAGTGCAGTTTTCGGGGAAATTTTTCCTCTAGTGAGTGAGATACAGTGATACATTTTGTGAAACAAGAAGATTTTTGGGAAAGTTCCGGCAAAAATTTGTTTCACGCCGTCCAATTCATCATCTGAATTCTGCTGAAATTTCTCGACGCAAATTTCTTTGACGCATCGGTGAGTACATTCTATTTTTTTCGTTTTATATTCAGTGATTAGGATGCATCATTTGCCAACTATTTCCACGAATATCATGACGGAAAATATTAATCTGTTAAGCTCTAAATAATTCGGCAGCAAATGCAAAGCAAGTTGAAGGATACCGCATTAAAATTTGATTATTCGCGAAAAATCCTCAATATTAATTATTAAATGCTCTGCTTATTATTGCAGTTTATATAATGTCTCAACGACTCGTTAAAACTACACTTCTAATACACTACTTTAATTTCAGTTTAGTGTCTCTTAGAATTTAAAAGGTAAAATAATCGAAAGTTGACACCACTTGCCTTAAAGGGGATACTTTTTAAATCACCTTTTAACGATCTTAAAAATAAAATAAAAATTCCAAAGCCGCCGTTGGTTTATGATCGTTGGAAACGTCATCGTTTCATTTCCGGGTAAATCAGAGCAGTTCCGTGGATTTGACCTAATCCCGACCGATTCATGTCAGCTGTCGTATGTTGATTTTTGGAAAATTGAATCGTGTCGATGATTTTTGAATCCTAAATGCGTTCATTGATTTTGCGCAGCGGTTTTTATAGCGTTGATTCGTTTTCCGGTCGTGTTTAAATATTTAAACGATTGCGGGTTTCATTGCAGTTATTCAACATAATATTAGTTCGAGTATCTTTCGTGTGCTGATGTGAATGATATATTTTGCTCAATCATTCTATGAGGAAACCAAATCTGTCTTTTTCAACAAGCTTCTCTGTTGAGTGTGTCGGTGTTTCTTCGGTTTTCCTGACCTACTGTGTATTTTCTACTTCCGGTTCGAGGATATTTGATACTGGAGAGAAATCGAAAACATGAAGAAAAGGTTTTCTTAGTTTTTGAGTCGAGGGGAGCCCTTTTTTTTGTTTTCTAGTGACCATTGTGAGTGGGAACAGTTTCAAAGATTAACGCGAATGTTTTGAATGAAGAATTGTCGAGAATTTCAAAATATTTAATCTAGAGAAATGCTCTTGAACTCTAAACTGAGAAATTGATTTTGAAAATTACACGCCTCTCCAATAAATGTTTATTGCAGTAAAAAAGTCAGCCTTAAAATTAGAAGTTAGATTCATTAACAATTATTTATTTTTCTTGAATGAATATTGTAATTAATTTTTCACAATGAAATTATACATTTTTTCAGTTATATGCTGAACACTACTATGATTTGAAAAATCAATATATTTTGTCATGTGAAGAATTCACCTACATTTGTTTTCAAGAGGCAGCACCAGAATTTGGAAAAGGAAGTGAAACGTATAATATTGAATTTTTAAAACTAGTTTTCCCCATTTTCTGGGCATTTCATTATTTGCTTTTATTATTGCTCTCAATTAACTCTCAATTAATGAAATATGCGATTTTCCAACATAAGGCAGAATCATTGAGAAAATTAGTTTTTCCTCTTTACCCTGAGTCAAAGGCATAAAATTCGTCAGACAGTTTGTTTGGAACCTAATTTTTCCGCTACAAAAATTTCAATTTATGAAAAATTCTCACATTTTTTTCGGGTTTCATTTTCTGATTTATGAAAATCCCAGAGCGGCCATTTTTAATCATACTTGTTTAAAACCTCTGATATATAGAGCCATGTTTTCGCTTTCTTCGGCTTCATTTTGAAAATACGATCAACATTTCGTAGGGCATTCATTGCGCGAAAAAAAAGTGAAAGAATTGCAGCAATGAAGTCAAAGTTCACCTCCACTGGCTTTATTGTGATGTGTATGATTCTGAATAATAACTCGATCGCCGAACAATTATTTTCCGTTTGTGCTCCTGTTGGCGATGGTTCGTTGCACAACTTTTCAGCTGAACAATTGTTGCCTAGGCCACGCTAACTGAAAAGGCGGATACGTCCCTTCCATAAACGTTTTAAAGGACCCTCCCTTTTACTTTAACCCTACGCCTTTTTAACCGCTATTCCCTGAAGCGTAATAAACAAATAGGGTATCAGGTTGTGCTAATTGTCAACGTCGCCACTTTCTGAGGCTTGACGTATCAATACCACGCCCTAAACGCTCTGCAAGAAAAATATGCCGGCTATCTCCAAATCCTCGGATTTCCTTGCAATCAATTCGGTTATGTAAGTTCTCCTGTTGATTCTTCACTGTTGAGAAACTATGGTTTCGATTCTTGAATATCTAAAAATAATAATAATGAGTACAATTTTCTCTGCCTTGCCCAATTTCTCCTTTTTTTGGGGCGTGAGTCGAAATTCAGCAAAAAAAAATTAATGCCGGGCAAAAGAGAATCTAGGCTAACCAAATATAAGCATATTTTTGAGCTCTTGATTTTTTGACCAGTGGACAACCAACATTTGGCAATGTAATTGTCGTGCAAAAATAGCGATAAAAATGTACAGGCGTTTGAAATCAACATGTACTGTACTTTCTCAAATGCAAGAATATTGTCCATGCAAAAGCAGAATTATGGATAAATTATGTATCTATTATACTCTTTCGGCTTTCACTCTGTTGGCCAAATTTTGCAAATATTTTTTGATACTGTATTTATCTTATCAGATCCCAAGTAATGCTTCTTAATAATTTTTAGCAAGAGCCCGGTGCAAATGCCACAGAGATTTTCAACGGCATCGCCTACGTCCGACCCGGAAATGGTTTTGTGCCAAATTTTCCGTTGTTCAACAAGATTAGAGTGAACGGAGAAAAAGAAGAGCCTCTTTACACGTATTTGAAGGTATTATTCGATGCTTCATGGAATTTAGTTTTTAAAATTGAGAAACCCGCGCTTGAAAAAAAAAGAAAAGAAAAATCGTCAGGCATCTATCTAGAAAAACTCAAGATGTCTCATTTTTGAATACAACGCCATATTTACTGCAGTATCATGCGCATTTTTTCTTTTGAATTAAGATGAGTAAAAATCAGCGTGCAAAATGTTTTGTTAGCTAAAAAATTTTAAAAGTATTCCGGGGAAATGTTTAAATCTTTGGTAGCTGTTCGACAGAAAAATTAATACAAAGGAATTAACGAAGCTGAAATATGGCTGGTGATTTTGTAAAACAACAAGAATCAAAGACCAGTAGAATTCAGATGAAATTTACCTGTATGCCATGAATTCTTTCAATATTAGATTTTTTCCAGGAAATTTCAAGTGTGGTACGCTTGGGGATACATAAAAAAAATTGGGTTCAAAATCCAGGTGTGTGCAATATTTGAAGGCAATCGATTAATTGCACGGATTTTCAATCGTAAAATAAATTTTCCAGCTTTCCGAAATAGTTCACGGATACTTGTGTATAAGAACAAAATATCTGGGACAACATCCGGTTTAAAGTGAAGTACTATACAGTACTAAAAATTATGCATAGCAGTGACTTTAAAGACCAGCAGTTGAGTTTGTATTTAAATCTAAATTCAGATTTCTATAGAGTGTATTCTTGCAGTGTTGCGATTCTAAGGGGACTCAAAAGTTGGGTGCGCGTCTTAGTTGTGAATGCATTTTTTATTTATTGCAAATTTTAGGCTGGAAGCTGGAAAGGTGCGAATATTATTTGATGGCGCGTGGTGCTTGTGTAAATATAGTAGTCTTCGTAATACTGTCCTCATAAAATCTCACATTCAGTTATTTTCAATAACATCTTCCGATTCAGCTCGTGATGCATTTTTTTTCTTTTCATTTTAACCTCAGACATTTTCCTCAAAATTTTGAGCATAAAAATGTAGGTGCGCGTCTTTTATTTTTGTAAATGGCGCACGGTACTTGAGTGCAGTAAATATTGTACTCTTTTGTGTCATAGTTTTTGATTTCATAGAATATTTTTTAATTTCATAAAATATTTAATTTCATAAAATAGTTTTTAATTTCATAAAATAGTTTTTTATTTCATAAAATAGTTTTTTATTATTTTTTTAA
>CAJPEX010004433.1:0-21804 GCA_905338405.1 Notodromas monacha | reverse complement strand
TTTCAAGACACTTGATCTTCTCGACAAATGGTTGGGATGGGGGTTATTTGGTGCTCGGGCAAGTCGTTGGCCCCAAAGATGGGTTTGTATTTATTATCGGCAATTTTTTGTAGGGCTGTGACACTTTGGTTTTACGGCCCTGTTGGAGGGATAATTTGCTGTTTACAGGCGCGTCCCGGGACGCGCCAATTAACAAAGACTCGTAATTTCTGAACTTCCTCTGTTTTCAGAAAAAATTCCGCACACTAAAACAGTAAAACAAGCCTGTTCCTTTCAAATATGAACCTTTGTCACGACATTATTCCAGGGAAGGAACGTATGAAAACTTGTGCCCATTTCATGGAAAATCTAGGACAGTATTAAAACAGCAGGTTTTTGAAACATTTTTTTGTTTCGTGCGACTGAAGGCATCCAAAATTGCTGGGGGTGTTAATTGGCACCTTACAAATTTTTCAGCAACTGCGAAAGTAACTTGGAATATTTATTTCAATTTTAAATAGTATGAATAGCCCCCATCCCCACTATCTGCAATTCAGCCTGGCAACCCACAGTTTGTTAACCCTCCAACCAAGGCTGAATCCGAATTCTCTTGCTTCCTGCAAATTGCGCGTTTTTTTAGGGTTAGTCAATTAAACCCCATGCGCAAAAGTACCCAAGAATGCTCCTTCTTGACTATATACAGTGCAGCGACAACATTCCAATTATTATGCATAAGGCCCCATCTAAGATTAAAAAGAGAGAATCCGAAGACATTTGTATTCATGGCCCAAAAAATGTACCAAATTTATCTTCACGGCACCTCTTGAATGTGCAATAAAATTGAGCCACAAAAAAGTCTCCAGGAATTGAAAATGCTAGCTCCCACTTTCTGCACTTTTGCAAATTAACCCGAAGTAGACATGTTTAACAACTTGATCTTTTTCTATCCTTCTAAGTCTTTCAATCTGATTAGATTCATCAATTAAAAAAGTGGCATAACGTATTCAAATAACCTCTCCAAATGATGCCACGTGGTAATTTTATCATCACCTGAAATCAGCCGAGGTAGGTCCTTAAATTCTGTGAATATGTCAAGTATGACCCTTTGAATTAATGAGATTGATACGTTGACACGTGTTTTGGTGAAAACATCATGCCTGAGGGGGGCCCCGGAAATTTGCGGTATAAATCCTGCCAGCATTCCTGGACTGACGCCCACATTCTGAACTCTTGTTACACGCACCTGCATGTCCGCGAGAAAAAAAAAACATGGTCCTCGAAATTCTGAAAATGGGTTATCCGGAAAATGTCACTCCTATCTGTTTCTTAATTCACTGGAATGCAGTGCTACAAGAAAATAAAAATTAGCGGCCCTGTGTTAGGTCATTAGGTGTGTGGATTCTATTTGGTGAATTTTAATATCGGAAGTGCTGAAGCGACATGTTACGTACTGATGAGCACTTTGATCCCGTGAATCAAAATTAACCAAGGCTTATATACGTACAGAAGTCGAAGCAATTTTCTCTGATGATTCTGCCCTCAAGAGCAAGTTGCTCCCAAAATAATTCCTTGAGGCCTGTTCTTGTTCGGAAAGGGATTCAAATCATTTTTTTTCGTCAGTATATTTGATCTTCATAAAACGTGGACAATTTTCCATGTCTTTGTAACATGCAAATAATACTACTTCAAGCCAATCTAAAATATTTTGGAGACAGCTTGTGTAGAAATTCTCCAAATGTTAACTTCCCAAATTGGAAATTATTCAAAAAAATCTAAAATGAGTATACAGAAGTTGAATTTTTCCGATTTCAATTCCTGCTGCATATACGAAATGTTTCAATGCTCCAAGTCATCACGATGAGTAATCGGATGTCATGATTGATGCACGTCAATGCAAAATGTCAATTAACTCAGCCGATTGGACGTAGCGGAAAATTCAGGTGAAAAACATGCTTAATAATATGTAGCACTTACCCAAAAGTCAAATAAAATACGAACTTGTAAACGAAACGTGGAGAAAAGGTCCATTTAAATTTGAAGACATCTGTCACTAAAAGGTTTCAGCCGCTGGCTAGGAAAGTATGAATGCTAAAAATATGCCGTGCTATATCCAGCGATATTGAACTGAAGATTATCAAAATGTTCTTAAGAACAAATTCTCCAGAAAAAACTGAAAAGATCTTCTAAAATAAAAAAGAGTTTATCCTATAATCTATTTCTCAAGGATTGAAAGCAACGCGTTTCTTCTTCCACCATCAGCAGCAGCAGCCACAATGTGCCCACGTAAAACGCTTTCAAGAATACTTGCGAAATGAGAAGAACCAGACAGAGGAAAGTCCCAACCCCGGGCCCCCAGCTGTTACCCTCGCCTCAAACCCCTTCAGCAGCGTCCAACTCGGAACAAAAGTGCTCTTGCGAATTGGTCAAGCACTGGTTTCAAGTATTCCTCGCAAACTTGTTCTCTCACGTCGGACTCTGCATCCTGGTAGTGGGCTACTCAATTGCTGGTGCATTCCTGTTCGAATCCCTGGAAAACCGTCCATCGTTGACGCCAGAACCCCCGGGTACCCGTCGCGAAAACTACGATGATGACCATCATGAACCGTTTCTCTGCGAAAAAGATCGAGTGTGCGTCGGGACGACGGACTTGGACACGGTTTTGCTGTGTGTGGAGCAATGCATCGAATGCTGCGGTACTTTCAAGAATGGGGCCATGAAGGCCATCAATAGGAACAACACCGTTGTGGCTAAACTCGTCAAGAAGCAAATGTACGATGCCAGCATGTCCAAGGGCATGCGATGGAAAGCTGTAATGGCACAAACTGGACAACCCCTGTGGACATTCAGCTCTGCTCTGCTGTTCTCCATCACGGTGATCACGACGATCGGTAAGTGATTCCTCCTTTGCAAACTCTTGACTAAAGGATCACAGCATCTCATGTGAAAACCTTAGGACCCAGTAATGTTCATTATGATCTTGGTATGGGACTAAGAAAAAATTACTACCTGGGTTAGCTCTTTTTCGGGTCGGCAATGAATTCAAACCCATTAGATGTCGTCAAACGTTATTCTATGGAATGAATTATTCCAGAGAGGCTCTATTTTTTTTAAATTTGAAGCGTCTTTATTCAGAGAAATTAGCCAATGTCAATCCACCAAAACAAACGAAAAGAGGATGATCAATTTTTACGTGATACTTCCTGGCAGTTTCACCTAAATAGAAAACATTTTAATCCAATAATTGAAGCTTGTTTAATCACCTCCCAAATTATCCTTGTGATATTGTGGCTCCATCTGTACTGATTTAAACATCATGGCTAATGGAAAAAATGAATGAAAATCGGATTTCTTATGCCTTTATTTTTAATTTATCAGTTTCGTGATTATTTTATAGGAAATAAGGTTCAGATTTGAACTAGAGGATGTAAGCACAAAACAATCATGAGGCACATTTTCACATGCGTAGTTCATCTTCAGATCATCACTTGTAGTCATAATCATACAGCCAAAATCGTGATTTTTAGAATAATTTACAGATTATAAATAAACTGTGGTTTTATGTTTAAATATCTGTTGCAGTGGCACCTAAATTTTTAATTTTTTTTCGCTTTGATTTAAAAAACGTATCCGCAGATCCAGCAACATGAACTCAAGAAGCTAATTTTATTCATCCAGTTCCATGAGTATTATAAAGCAACAGTTCAGATTTTAAACGAAATTTCCATAATTTAACGAACAGGTTGAACAATTACATAATTGGAAACAATTTCCAATTATTATTTCCTGCGTCAAAAATGGTACCGGAAATGTAGAATTGATACAAATGATCCCCGAAAACATTAAATTGTGCGGTGGCTGTTTTGATACGGGATGCGGATTGGCTGGAAAAAAGTGCACGACAGACACGAAAAGTATTGTACTACTGTTTTTCAAGCCTCAAGACTTTATAAATTTGTCAGCATCAGAAAGTAAACGCAAAAAGTCTTGAGGCAAATTTTCACATGCGCAGTTCATCTTCGAATCATCACTAATGGTCATGATAATACAGCCAAAACCAAGAACTTCGAAATAAGTTAAAATGATCACCGACTTCATTGTGATTACCCTTTTAAACATCCGCTGCAGTGACACCAAAATTTTTCTACTTTTTTTTAATCTTCGATACAGTATAAATAAAAAATGTATGTCATCTCTGTAGCGTCAATATTCATTTTCCTAACGGACATGAACCAAATTTACTCGAAAAAAATTGCAGGTTACGGAAACATGACGCCAGAAACCCCGGAAGGTCGTTTGTGCACGATCCTGTACGCCCTATTCGGGATCCCACTCATGCTGATCTGGCTCTCGAAAATTGGCTCATTGCTGGGCAAGGTCCTGACTCTGATCTACACCCGATTATTTTGCGGCTGCAAACGTCGTCATCAACACCAGCGCACAATCACCCCATCCTCTCCTCTGCCGACAGTGACGATCATCGACGGGCCCCAGGACGCCAGCGTTCGCGTCAGCACGGAAATCACCCGATCCCCGACACTCGACCTGAATCCCACCGAACCCCCGCTGTTCGGGGCCCCCTCCGGAAACGTGCTCAAGAACGCGTTAGTACCGGCTCCGATCATGATCTTGGCGAAATCCCCATCGAACCCGTTGCTAATGAATCCAACAACAACAACAACAACAGCAGATGCTGTGCTGCTCGGGGCACCGACAGCTCAAGTTTTGATGAACGCCTTGGCACCTCTTCCTCTGATGTGGGCCGCGAAATCGCCGACGGGTTCCTCGGGGTTTTTCGAACTCGGCCGTCCGCACTCGAGTCTCAAACTGATCACGACAGCGCGTTTATTCGAGCGGAAGGGCTCTGTGCTGATGAGAAGAACCACGTCGGAGAACTTCCTGTCTTCGAAGGCCAGGAGACCCGTGGACCTCATCGCACTGCGTGGTCGCCGTCATTCCTTGGATCATTCGGATAACTGCTTGAACAAAGACAGGGCAATCACGAGAGAGCACCTCGTGGAGCTGCGGCCCATGTCCAGGCGAGAAAAGCCGCAGTCGAGAGCTAAATCGAGTTGCAGCAGCGAGAGACAGCACAGAGTGGCGACTAATTTGAGGCGGCGGACGACGGGTTGTTGCGGCGGACGCGATAAGGATGACGATCCGGTTCCGTACGTGCTCGTGCTGGGCATTGTAGTAATTTATGTTTGCGTCGGCGGAGGGATTTTTTCCAGGCTGGAAGGATGGGAGTTCATGGAGGGGTTCTATTTCTGCTTCATCACCCTGACGACGATCGGGTTCGGGGACTTTGTGCCCGGCCAGTCCACGATCGCTGCGGCGCGCGATAATGAATTGACGCTGATTCTCGTCGTGCTGTACTTGATCCTGGGTCTCGCGATTATTGCCATGGCGTTTACGATGCTGCAGAAACGAGTGAGCAAGAGATGTCGCCGGGTTGCCGCGATGATTGGGCTGCGGGGTTGAGTTTAACCAGCTGCTATGCGAATGGGATCGAGTCGTGATTTCAATTAACCTGCACGTCAGAAGAAAAAAAAAATAGTCCCGGGCTTCGCGAAGTTTTTTTTTTTTTTTAATGGCGGGAAGTAGAGTTTGGAGAGCATTCATTTCATTATAGCTTGAGGTAAAATTATTTTTCCGGCCCGCGACGTCCACTTCTTTTTTTTTTTTCTGTGTGGCCGATTTGCGTATCTCATCTGGCATATACGTATGTAGTGGTTAAAATTTCAACAGGACTCTATGCGTGGGCTAGTTAAACACGAATTTCCGGTGCATTTTTCATCTGCTAATTTCGTTTTAGAACATGCAGCAAACTCTTCAATTACAATGAGGAATTGTAATTCACTCCAAGTGCGGTGAAAAAAAAAAAAAACCTCTGAAAGCAGGAAGGAATCGCGTGTTTTCAAACGGGACTACATCGCGTATCTGATTTCAGTAAGATTTCTGGCCCAGATTTCATCATGGACTACCTCTACTCTTGATTTTTTTCACGAAAGACGGAGTATGTTCTGAAATTTGTTTTGAATCTATTCTGATCTGAATTTTTGCTTTGTGATTGTCAGTTAGTACAATGAGTTTTTGCCTATTAATGTTCGTGAAAGCCCTTTTCTGTTTGATTGAAAAAACTTCCTGCGTGAAAAAAAACATTGATTCAAAAGTGCTTTGTATAAACTACTATCAAGTTCAGTTTTCGTCCATCAGGAAACTATAATTAGTGCATATTTTTGATTTTTGCAGATTTTTTCATTGCATTATCCAACAATTTCAATACATTCTTCAATATTGTATCGGTCAAAGAATCGAAGCATTTCACAATTTTCGATTTCGAAATACAGTATTAACTATTTCAATTTCGACATCACTCGTGTTGCAGTAAATCTTGGGCGATCATACAATCTTAAATCAGGCATGAATTGACTGAGTAATTGGTCATTCATCAGAATTAAATTATGAAATAACTGAAATGGTCTGATTTTTCGCGATTTTTATTTTTTCAAGGAGTGAAAAAAGTAAAAACGAAGTTCACTGCGCACAAAAATCATTCGCCTGTTATGGTGATTACTTTCCAATCGAAAAATACCATTCTGAAATAGGAAGTACAGTACAGTATTGTTATAATATTTTTCTGCATTATTATACTGAAGAAATCGGCGTATTATTCATTCAAAATGAAAAAGGGAAACGATTGTTTTCCCGTGTATCCGAAAACTTCCTATCACCGTCACAAGACGAAAATTGCGGCATGTGCTGCATTTAAAAGCCCCATTCCAAACCTCGTCCGCTAAACAAAAAATTCCCCTTACGGAATTATGTATCAATAAATTGATGAATAGTGAAAACGAGAATACATAAATAAAGTTTTCCATGATGCACGCGTCTCGGCGATGATATGATCGATTTTTTTTTCACCACGTCCTAAGAATCTATGAATTCTACATGGCAATATAGAAGCATGATCATCCAGTTTAAAATGCATGAAACCTTTGGGTATGCGTTTTTTCCATTAGAATCTAAAATTAAACTTCTCAGAAATCACACAAGAACGAAACTCAGATATAACAAAAAATTTAGATCGAGGAGCGGATCGAGGTTCGTCCTCACGTAAAACGTTGATTTCTTTCATAAAATTCAAGTCTCAGAAATAATAATAAAAAACCGATCTAGCATCGGCTACAATCCAAATAAAAGGCAAAGCGAAATTGCCAGGGGGAAGAGTGGCACAGAAAAATAAAATCGACCAAGATCCAAGTAAAGCCATTATCAGCCAAAATCGAAACCTGGGACGGGAACTCAGCATCCTTCTTTTGGCAACCAATAGCAGTTACATTGTGCTTGAAGCGGGAAAAAAAATTATCGAACACTTTCACTTACACATCGAAAGCTAACAGACACGCTGCTGGTTGAATGCCAAGACGGCTCTCAAAAAACGGCTCGGTTGATAAATTATTCGTACTTTTTTACACTTACTCTTTCTCTGTTGATCCTGTAGCTCAAATTCTCACACAAGATATTACGTTTCGTACACTAAAATTTTCAACAACAAAATAAAATCCTCCTTCAATGTGACTGTCGAAATAAGTCACCCAGCACCGATATGTTAAAAAACCGTGGTTTACGGAAGGAGAAAAGCCATAATCAGAGAATTGCAAATCCGTAAAATAATGGTTCAAATTGAATTATTAACGATGTCCCAACAATAAATTATACTGTCAAGTGCACATATAAAACTAAACGCGTCAAAATAAGCCTCTGATTCAATTTTTCGAATGCGGAAGGCATTGAAATTTGAACTTAGCTGAATTTGAACTCATGCAAGTTCGATACTGTGTATTTCCAGTAAGTTTCGAAGATGGAAGGCAAAAATGTTCAGCTCCTCAAATCTTCACGGAGGCTGATTCAAAAATTCCAGCTTTTTCGCGTACCTGGATGTTGGATTTTATTTTCTGCATACCTTTTTCTTCGTTGAAACCAGAAATTCATTAAAAATTACAGACCAATCTGAAAATATAATTTTTCCTGCAAACAATAAAATATCCCAACAACATATACAAGCTTTCCCAATAGAATATGACTGATGCAAAACCATGTTTCGAGCAACGACGAACCCCGCAAGTGGGAAGGTAGAAATTGAAAAGTGTACTGTATACCCATCGCCTGCCCACGAATTTTTTTTCCTATTCCCCAAAAGAAGAACATTTGCGTCAAAAATTGGGTTTTTATTTTGAACCACGTGTACTGTACTCAGATTTATTCGTATGCAATAATCTTTAAGCGATTCGGAAACGGTCATGCAACATTTCCGCGTAAGCACACTTTTTCCGGGAACTCCCGGAAACGCTCAGCTAAATGAAGAGAAGATTGAGACAAGCTTTCAGTAACGGCAAGACATTTGGCAGAGGATTCAGACAGAACCTTTATCGTGACAAGGATTATACACGCGATCGCGAGAGAGTTTGTTTACATTCTGGGACGTTCTACGATGTTAGCCCGGATCCTGATGATATCCGCAGACGAAAAACAAGTGGGTAAACATTTTTGGAGTGTTTTAGGAAGCTATTGCCAATTCCCGGCCATGTGGGCCCTGGAAACAGGATCCGTCTTTGAGTATCCTCGAGCCAAGTTATCCAACAGGGCGGTGTTGGAAACCGGGTTGCCATTTTAATTACAACTTCACGGCAATTACACAAGCCACATATTCCAGAGCGGATTCGCAATGCGGTCACTAATTACTCAAGTATACTAATTCAATTCTTAGGCTGATGACTATACTGATTATCAAAATACAAAAAAAGAGCCTGGTCTCTTCTATGATGGTGCATCTTTCCGCAGAAAAATTAGCATAAGTTTCCCCGTGATGTGTAGGTTTTCCTTTTTATTTCTCTGAAAACTTCCTATTATCAGGGACGTTATAAAGTTGAACCTTGCTGAGTCAAACCTCCCTAATTTGAACTTTTCAAAATCCACATCCGAATTCCCTGAGAAACAATGCATTAAAAACCTCAAAGGCTTTATAAAGGCTTTGAGGTATAAAGGTCAAAGGCTTTTCCTCTAAGACATCCATAAGCAAACTTGTTGAGGCCTTTTGACTATTATTTTATAGAAACGGGAATGAAAAAAGCAAAAATAAATAGAATTTGATGTGCTTTGAATGGATGTGACAGACTAAATTGGGCAAATGGACCCTTGTCTCCAACTTCAGCATCCTGCCAACTCCTTTTAAAAGCAATTCAAGGCTCAGAATATCATCATGTGCAATGTAAACGTGCAATTCTGCAATGTTTCCCACAATAAAAATGCTTGATCCCATAAGTCAAGCATTTATATGAACCAAAACCTCCCTCGAATTTTTGCGGGTCCCTCAAAATTTTAGTCAGAGATGTTCTATACTAAGCTGATTAATTATCACGCTTCCTCGTCCATCCTTTCAAAACCTGACACTTGAATTAGTGACCTATGATGAGAATCTTGAATGAATTCATTAAGCTAATGAGGACAAACCTGCTTCACAAACATTCAACCTTCGCAAGAATGTAATCTTGAAAGAAAAGTTAAGCTTTCCAGCACTGACCTTTTCCACGTCGTGGGCGTACAGCACGAACCGTTGATCCCAACTCATGGAGAAGCTCTCGGCGTCGAACTGCCGCTGCAGGTAAAGAAGGAAAAACGGGCTGAGTAACCGTTAAATTCTCAAAGAATATCGTTTTTTTGTATATATACTGTATACATATGTATATAAGCAGAGAGCAACGGCGGCTCCTTTTGAAAGGCGATAGAAACGCATTTGCAGTTTCTTCCGGTGAGTTCCAGGAAGTAAACTCGAAGTATATATACGGACGGAGGGGGTCGAGTATAGAGAGAAACTTTCAGGTCGAAACGGCGTGCAAGGCGGAAGCAATAACGGGTGAATGGGGTGAGGGAAAAAACCCGCGGGGGTCGAGTCACGCGTCAGCGATTGCGAATGACCCCGACGAGAACCCGGGGGCTAAAATTCAGGAGGGAAGACAAACTTCTGGAATCCCCCTTTTGAAGCAAGTGATATCTATATAAGCTGCTCATCCAATAACTCTCCATGAAATAGGGCTCAGGTATATTTCCCCCTGATTTTCTTTCGATAGGAAATTTCGGGTTAACTTCAAAATAATAGCAGGTGAAAAGTGGGAGCATCCAATGGAGAAAAAAAAAAAGGATCACGTGAACTCAAGTTGAATGTCCATTTCGCGTCATATACGTGCAGTATTTTTTTAAATATTCTTGGATCACTCTGTCCCGGGAATAAAAACGCAGTTCCCTCAATAAATAGTATACCAATGCATGAAACTTTGAAATTTAAAACAAAATTTCAGCATTACGAGATATCACAATCAAAGAGGAAGCTAACAGTGTGTTTGTCACGCAGCAATGAATTCATGAAAAGATCAAACTTTTTTTTAACCTGAAAACTTTCCTTTTAGGGTTAAATGAAAGTTTGCGGTTAATTATTGAGTAACTTGACTGTATATTTAGATGGAGAAATGTGTCACACCGTGAACCGACGAAACGGACGATCTATAAAAATTTAGTTACAGAATCTGACGTTTAAATCTAGCATTGGATTCTTTAGATAGCTTTTTTGTAAGAAAGGTTTGGCCATCTCTTCCAATTTTTCCTGCTCTTATTGCGATTTTTTTCTGTTCTATTTTCGTGCTGATTGTTTTCTCAGGGAGTCAGGGGGAAATATTTATTTAATCAACAATAATCCACAGTAATTACGCCCGCAGATTCCATTTATCCCCGCCTGACATTTTGGAAAGCCCTCGCAATTTCCGAGGTATTTATTCTAATTCGCCATTATAATATTCAAGGGAATTTTTCGCGAGGCTTTCGTTGACATTTCCTCGTTCGTCTTAGAACATGACGACAGGGCTTACGTGATAAAGCTTAAGGGAAAATGCCTGAATTTCCCCAGGAAAAGTGCTGACGTGGATAGCAATCTCAAACTGTCACGAAAATCCCTACATTAGCTTTTATGGAATTATGTACGCGTTATTTCATAAATTTTAACCAATAGCTCTTGATTTGCTTCACTGCTGCGAAAAAAAAAGCAGCGGAATTCTTTGCGATCCTGCATAAAGTGGCAAGAGCAAGATCGGATATTTTAGGAATGATGAAAACCGCGCAGGCATTTCCTGGGCATAAAACTTTCAACGAGAAAGCGACGTAAATCCAAGGGAACTCCGGAGATGATGCTGATGGAAGAAACATGTACCGCATTTCCTTGAACTGTCGTTCGACCTGTCGTCTAATTTATCAAGGCGAAAAGTTTTTTTCTTTTCAGTTAAAGTCGTACTTACAGCAATCCGTCCAGAGACGAAAATCTTCGAAGTTCGTGTGGCAGCGTTGAACAGTCGGATGTCGTTGTTCTCCGTCCAATCGATGAACTCATCCCCTATATAGAACATGGAGAGATACATTCTCTGCGTCAATGCCTCGGTACTTTCTTCGATCGCGGTTGAAACTTCAATTCCACGCAATTTAAATTTGAAAAAGTCTTCTTTCGTTCTATTGAAACATTGTGGACCTAATTTACCAGACAGTACAAAGCACCTACGCAAATTCACGCAAATAACGCCATTTTTTCGCAAGTCTCTGGGATGCAAAAACGATTCCATTTTGTCAAGATTAAATACTCCCTTCACATAATAACTATAGCCCTCCTTCAACCTCTACAAGTTTTCTTACTGAATAAGATCGGACTGAACAGCAACTAATTGAAGCTGAAATGAAGATGACAAGTAATTCTCATGGAAAATTTACCAAAAATTCAGTGGATTTCAAAAGACTTTAAAGAGCCTGGCGGTAAAGATAAATATTCACAGCTTCAATCAATTCTGAAATTATGCGTGTACGGAAACACTTCGTGATTTTATTAGAAAATATTTTTTTAAGCATTTATTCAATAAAATTAATAATCATCGAGGTGTCGATTTACCGTGCTCCAATTTTAAGTCAGTTGAAGGAAAAAAACCAATGAATATTTTTTTAGTAAACTAAATTCCCCCGGTTTGACCTGAATTTAAAGCGTACAATTGAGATCAGGACAAGCCTCAAGAAATTAACGAAAAGTCACCAAATGACTAACAAGTAATCTCACGAGGAGCAGGAGGATTAATTACACATTATGGCATCTTCCCAGAGCATGCAGAGATTCTGTGAAATGTGCAGCTTTTTACATTTTTCAGAAATGCTGATACACAGTATTATAATAATATGGTAGATTATTACTTCAAGTCAACGTAAAAACATTTTTTATCTTTTAGTGCAAAACTAATTAATTTTCAAAATCCGCAATATTCAATTAAAGTATCTGGGGGAAAGAACTCGGCCAATAGCCCAAATAATTGGGATTTTACAGTTCCTTCGATATATGCACGATCTTACTAAATTGCAGCTAAGTCGACGGAAAGGCCTTATTCTGAAATCCCCCCAAAAACAACAAAAAAGCTCAGTTTAGCAAGCAAATGAAAAGCCACACACAAAGCCAGTCACAGAAAGCAGCCATACCCAGCACGAGCCTTTGGTGCCCAGTGTGATCTAGTTGTCAATAAATTCTCAGGGCAATCCGGGAAGGCATTTGCTAAATCCACGGGGCTTTTCGGGGTGGGTCTAAGTCGGAATGGAAATTACCCTAGGCTTTCCCAGCTTTCCAGCGAAAGTTGACTGTATCGACCACCTTCAAGAAACACATCACAACCGCGTGTTTTTCTCCCTGTATACTGTATATGGCCACCGCCGATGCAACAATATTGTTTTTGTGCGTCAAGGGAAAACAAATCGCCACGGGTTTCTGCCTCGCTCACAAGAGCCACGATTTCCTTCCCTCGAGGCATGTTTATCACCTCGATAGAGTAAGCCTCCAAATTTATCGGATTAATCCTAAAATCCGTGTTTCATGAAATTAACATCGCGTTCGTGCAACGTGCTTCCTTCGGCGCACAGTATTGCTCAATATGTAATAAACAGGCCCATTCCAACGATTCAAAGCTAGAGGAAAGTACCCAAACGAAATGCGATAAGGGGAAAAACAACTAAGATCAATTCGTTTACAGGAGTGAATTCTTTGTTTTTATTTTTTTATTCGTATGCGTCATTAGGTTCTTCACAGAAAATTTCTGGGAAATTATTCTCAGTGGGACGCGCACTAACGCTTTTCATCTACAAAAATTTAAATACATGTACTGTATTTAACAAGCTGCCATAAATAGCATTGTAAGTTCAGGCAAATTTCGAGATTACCTTGATTGAATTACTGTCATCTTGTACAGTACTTGTTTTATATTTTTACTATCCTCATAATTTCCGTAAATTGTTTCGGGGAAAATTTTGCGCTCGGTAATTAGGTAATCATTCGTCTTTTCGTGTTTTGCATACATTTTCAAACACAGCAGGTAGATTTCAACAAAAGTTTTTACGAAAACAGACAGGCGTCTAGTGTTTTTCGTAATAAAGTAGTAGTTAATGTAATTGTGCTATCGATATACGAAAGCAAATCATCGGAATTTAGGAAAAAATTGGCAGTCAACACGAAGAGAAAAGATCTCTTACGAATATTATCCAGCAAAAAAGCATGAAAAATTCTTCACGGATGCATTTCATATTTTTGGTTTTCGTCTCTGCTTCTGTGTTTTTTTTTTTTTTGCATTATATTAAACGCCGTCTTGCCTAATTTCAAGATGACACGTGACCTTGCCTGACCTTCGTCCCAAAAGTACCAATAACCACATGTTTACGGAAAACTAAGCCTACAGGGAAGCACATTTGAAAATACCTTGGAAGCACGGAACTCATTTCGTATAAAAGCTGGAATTTTATTCAAAAAGCCCCCCGGAGGCTCCTTCATTAACTCGTGTGTAACACAGGAAATAATGGTGAGAACTCCGACTTATGTTTCGAGTGGTTGGCCCAAGTTTCCATAGTACGGTCTCATTCCGCAATGGTACGAAACAGAATTACCGTATACCAGCTCCCCAAGAGCGAGAGATTATAATGACGCTATTTTTATCTCATTTATCCCCGTCGGGAAATCGCGTCAGCCGTCAAGAGTAATAGCTTAAAATGTGCAGGGAGGTGAGGATTCGCACAGTTTCTCCTGTCAAGTAAATGGAGGGGAAATACTTCGACGATGAAGACCCAGACAAGCAGCTCGAGGAAAAAATAACCTAAAAAATATGCTAATATTCGACCTTATTTCTCAAAAATAAGAACATCTTTGCAACAGAGGAAATAGAACACTTTACCGCTGCTCTTTGGTCTTTCTGCAGAGGGAAAACTCAACAACCATTTCCTACGATCGAAGCTCCTTGAGAAACGTAATGCCAAAATTTTTCAATTGCATCCCACGAGGAAAATCGCCAACATTGTTGAGGACGCAAGAAAAAAGAAGGGGTTCGATTTGAATCACGGGAATACGATTTGATATACTGTATTTGATCATTAGTTACATTCGCTGATTCCATTAATACATTTGGTACGAGGTCCACTTTTTGAAAAATATACTGTACATCGTGAGGTAAAAAACAAAAGCCATTGTTATTGAAGCGGCAGTACAGTAAAGTACTGTACTCGCATTACGTGAACCGCTCAAGTTGTGACGCTGCAAAATGTCGGGAAATTTTTCTAATGAAAAGCCCGTTTACATTTGGAATTCAGAAAGCAATCTGAAGGCAGCTGTGTGTTAACCACGAACGTGTAAAATCAAATGTACCCAAAGAAAAGATTGACTGAATGTGATTTCTCATACGAAGAAGGAAATTGGTGCTCAGAAATTTCCTGGTGCCATTCAGTTCAAGACAAACTGCAGTATTCAGCTTCGAACATGATCGAGCTTAAAAGTCTCGGATAAAATTTGCAAGCCATCTCTTACTCTTTCTGAACAAGAAATTGAAGAGTTCAAATATTTTATCTGCATCCACTCTTCTCACATTTTTAGGATAATCATACGCGTATATGAATTAACAGACGTGTCAAACAAAAATCATTCAATCAGCATCTCGATTTCATTCCGAAATATTCAAAAACTTCAAAAAATGAACGGAACTTTGATGATTGTCCCAGCATCTGAAAAATGCTACGAGGATTGCAATCCATCAGAGGAAACGATGAGAGCTATCAGATTAAATCGTCGTCTTCCTTTGAGCGACTTCATTATTTCCTCACCGACTGAAATAATTATTTGGGATGATTTACCTCGATATTTGCGGGAAGTGTTCACTGAATTATTCTCTCCTAGAAATATGAGTTCACTTTTACCATCCGATTACGCGGGCAAAAGCATCCGAATTTCACAAGTAAAATCTCTCATATTCCACAAAATCAAATATAGCCACGACAAATCATATCGACTGGCAATTTTAAAATCTGATGGATTCGGGCCAAATGCATTCACTAATTAGAACCGATTATCTCTTCTATGATCGAGCGGTATTCTAAAAACTAAATGATTGAGGTAAACTGACCGGAAATCCAAGTCCCATTGAAGAGTCGGGCTTGGAACTTCTTACTCAAGGCGTGCTCGAGAGACAAACGCCGAGTATCCAGGCCATAGGCTTCTTTGTCATCAGGCGACAGCAAGTAGATCGACAGGATGATCATGGACGAGATGAATGAGATGACCAGGATCGATATGAGGATGCCTCTCCAGTCGTACTCACTACCTTCGTCAGCTTCAAGCTCCTGTTGGATGAAAAAAAGGAAAGAAAAAAAAACGGAAATCCGGCGTGAAAAACGACCCATTGTCAATTAAGGGGGGTGGAACTGTCACCACCACCAGCAGCAGCAGCAGCAGCATGAGACCTTCCAATTCGAACAGTGTCGATAAGCGAAAAGAAAAAAGTCCCTCCTCCTTCAGGGTTTCGTCAAGATTAATTTTCCCCTGTCGTCGCGGTTTCCCGTCCTGCTTCGTTTTTCTGGAATTTGGCCAGCAGGCAGTCGAAACCTGCCTCGTCTCCCGAGGCTGATTTTTTTTCTCTCTCTGACGCTGACTCGCTGGACAAAAAAGGGAATCTCAACGCGAAAGTCTCATCCCAGACAATCGAATTGACACAAATAATCCGAGTCAGATCAGTATTGACTCGATTACAGGCAGAGATGCCTTCAGTGGAATTCGACAATAGGCTAGAGACAGGGTCTCTCCAGAACGTCTTCACCGAACACGATGAGATCAAGTCAGGGTGTAATAAGCCATAAAACAAATCTTGTCATTAGAAAAGCAGACAAGTTATTTATTAATGCATATTTTCTATTTTCTGTCAAGCTATTTATACGTATTTCATAAATTCTCAAACAATCCCTCGCAATGTTTTATTACGCTATTGACAGCCACTTTTCAAGTCAAATGTAATTGACACATTGTTGGGCAACCCAGCTTCACCTTGCTGACCAAGACAAATTGAAATTAAAATAATACCCACCAAAACACTGTAGAAAAATGGAAAAGAAGGAGGACTTTTCCCACTTCCCAAAGCTTCAGTTCCCAGGTACTATACTGCAACGTCTTTGAATTGAGTTTCCAGATCAATCGCAAGCGTCTAAATATTGGACAAAAGGAATCTCGAACCAGATTCAAAGCCACCAAAAATCATTAATTGAAAAGCCTTTTCTCGTATTGCATGCAGATCAGTATTATTGTACAGTTTGTCAAGAGAAGAGCGTATTGAAGAATTTGTAAGGTTTTATAAAGTGTTGGATTTTTTACAAGCCTTACACCTTGTAGAGAATTGGTTGAATTTGCTGAAACAAACCTTGCTGACTAATTAATCAGGAGTAGAATTAAAACACAGTACTTGGCCAGTGCGCGAACCGACCGGGGAACTATTTCCCCACTAGCGCTGACCTTTTCTTTTCTCAATCAAACAGGGTAAGTACAATCAATTTGTACAACACTTCCGATTTTCGCAAAAGATACAAGAGTGATCCAGTACTGGNGTTCTGTTTTTGCTTGTTTTTACCAGCAGCTGGTAATGTTTTCGTTTTGTCCCTGAGCTCAGAATTTTTTGGGGAAGGAAACATTTCCCTTCTTTTACAAGTGTGCCAATTTTACAATCGGTCCAAATTGCCCCCGTCCTGGGAACTGTTTTTCTTTCTGTATTTTTCCTTTTCAGGATTTTTTGGCAATTTAGTCATCAGCTTGTATTGCCCCGGTTCCGGGGCACAATTTTTTCTCTTTCTTTGTCCCTTTTTTTCTACACATCCCCAGATGCGCCCATCAAATTACCAGTCAACGTCTTCCTCCCTTTTGCAGCGGCGTCCGTTGCCACCAAATAAATTTTGCACAGAATTTGCTGAGTTGTCTTTGCAAGTTTTGTTCTGATGTTTGATAAAATACCTGTTTCAATAAACCTAAGCCTTGGAACTCGAATAGTCTCCAGCTGATTCCAAACTGATTGAAGTGCTTCCTTTCAAATTAAAATGGTGAGTTTTTTAAGATCCAAGTTTTCTTTTTTGTGTCGATGACGAGGTTTTTTTTTTTTTTGGGCGCAGTTTCCGATCCACAATTTTCAAAATGTTCTGCATCTTATGGCACTTTTCTCCATAACATGCCTGACCAAAATCAATGCGTAAATGTGGTGCAGGTATTAGCAAAAAAAAAGAGGAATTGCGTATTTCATATGAACCCTCATTCCGGGACCACACGTGCTGACAAGCAAAGGGAAAGTTTCTGGCACCAACATTTTCCTTCCTCCGCCCAAAAAGCACTCGAAATGTCATTAAGAGCAAAGCGAATATGGGGCAAATGGTAAGAAAACATGAGGAACCAATAATTGCGCAGTATAAAGGCCTTCCCGGAAGACCTAAATGACCAGGACATGGCCGCTCCGCGCTCGCAACTTTTTAGCACCCGTCATAAAAATTACGCAGTAAAGTTTGAAACCATTTTCTTCCCCATAGTTACGTTTACAGTAACTTTTCGTACATACGCCTCTTTATGATGGTACTGTATCTTCTCTTTGTGAGATACTGAAAACATTGAGGGTGAAGAAGCTGGAGTATAAAATTTATGCCGGTCAGGGATCTATTATTTAATCTCGCCGCCGGAAGGATGACGGCTGGTGTGGTTGAATGAAAGGTGTCAGGTAATCCAGTCTTTTATAGCAAGAACTGATGCCCAAAGAAGCCAGCATTTTTTGGCCTTTTGTTACAAGTTTTTAGGCTTCATCAGAAGAGTTTTTCTTTGGATTCGTCCGAGGTAAGATGGATGAAGGTGCGTATGTAGTGAATCCGATTTGAAAGCTGAATTCAACATGAAAATACCGCCGACGATTTTCAGCCTCTCTGTTTCCTTCCACAACATTATTTAAGAAAACACTCATGACGATTGACGAATAGGAAATGATCATGGAATCTATAACATCCCACTGCAGCAAGAATTAAAAGAGGAAAATCTTTAAATTGGAACGACATCGAAAACAGCATTTTGAAATCTTCACGTGATATTTATCACGTGATTTTCGAGCAGTTTTTTTTTCTGTCAAACACAGCATTGCGAAATTGTATTCGCAATATTTTTTGCATATCTTCCGTCGAAGGAAATGCGCATAATTCTTCTACTGTTTCCGATGAAATGGGTAGTGGCTTGAGTTGCGTATCATATTTAGAGACACGCCTGTAAATTGCTGGAATTCCCCCTTTTTCGGACAGGTTTGATGCTGAAATTCAAAACGGCAACATGAATAAAACATGAATTGGGCGTCCGGCTGGTATTCAAATACTGTATATGTACACTACATTCCGCAGTATACTGCATCACTGAAGCAAGCCGAAAATGCCTCAATTTCAATATACTCTACCAATAAAAAAGCGGGTCCCTGTAACAATAAGTCCCTGTTGCATATTCGCGAACATATTCAATTAAAATGTGTTTTCATGACCTTTGACGCATATGCATATTTCTGAACAAACTTGGCCGAGTGGAAAGGACATCTTAGCGCCTTTTTCTGCGGAAATTTCTAGATATGAATAAATGAAATTAATTTTAAAAATTATTTATAACAGGTGGACTCTCTCAACAACAAAATTAAAAGGACCAGAAAATAATAGCAGCAGTTGAAGAGAATCCCTATAGGATGAGAAAGATCCATATGGGGCAAAATAAATCGTTATGCTGAGAAAATTGCTGCAGACAATATCATTGTAGAGAGAGTCCATTAGTACAGTCATTTTTCGCTCCTCTTGGAATGCGAGTCGTATTTTCAAAATTCATCAGACTTCATTTTTCTTGGAAAACTTCAAATGTGTCAATCGCCAAGATGACAGGGAGATTAAATTTTCTCAAAATCTCAATTCTCACACGTATATCCGCGAACATATTTGATTAAAAATGTGTTTTCATATGACCTCGACCCGTTTGCATATTTCCGAAAAAAAACTTCACGCAAATTAGCCGAGTGCTGGAAAGGACATCATCGAAATACCGTATTCTGCGCATATTTCTACAGCGATGATGGATCGGAAGCAAATTAAGAGCAAATGGGCTTAAGCGAAACGTGGTCCGGAACAATCAATCTGTCCCTGGCCTGATTCAATCAATGACAGTTTGTTTGTCATCGGTGAGATAATTTCAGTGCGGTTCGCCGTATAAGAGCTCTCGTGACGTGATTGATGCATCCATGGAGTACAAAACAGTCTGGGATACGTTCCTTTCGTGGGTTAGTATAGTATACAGTACTGCGCACATGCTTTGATCGATGTACCGCAGCGACGGCGAAAACTGAAAATGAGACTAATGCTGGTGGGCCAACACGAAAAGAAGCGCTTTCCGCTAAACGCATACATAAGATAGACGAAGAAGAAGAGAGCATGGTAAGAAATATACGTCGGGTCGACTCGGATTGTGCATGTTGAAGGAAATCACGGGGAGGAGGGAAAGATTAATAGCGACGATCGTCACCAACTCCGCAGCGACAGAATTTTCCCCGACTAATGATCCCGACGCGGACAAAATCGAACGCGCTCATCATCATTTATAGTCGCAATGGAGTAAGAGAGCAATGCATTCATTCTTCGTTTCTGGGGACATGAACAGTTATTCTCACCTTTTCTTTTCCTTCTTGCAAGAACAAAAATCAGTAAAAAGAGAGAAAAATTTGGTGCTGAAAACTCGAAACCTTCAGAGCTGGCGGTGCTAAAAAATTATGACCATCCTGTTTCCAAGGTCGTATGCGAGCCATGAATATATTTTTCAAGTTTCTCTCAGGTGACAAGGGAATTTTATTTGACAGACATCTACAAAACCAATATTACTCCGGACTTAAAATAACAATAGACACCTTCTCCGAAATGTGTGAACCACTCATGCATTTGACGAATTGAATGAGTAAATATCTTCCGAAATAGAAGAAGAATTTTAGCATAGATGAGAAAAATAATACAAGTCAATAGAAAAAAATTAATTCGTTTCTCCAATCCGACAACGAGATTTTCTGAAATCGGACTCAGAAATAGTGTTACTTCTTCATAGAAACTATACCGTCTTTAAGGAAAACAAGTTTTTAGCCCATCAGGATTCCCTGATAATTTGTTGAATTGATGAATATCAGCTTCAAACTCAATACCTATTTATTTGCACTCCCTTGCATAATTTTTCTCATACATTGAAGCAAATGCTGATGAAATGACATCTTTTCACAATTCCAATTTCAATTTTCAGCTTTTCCGAATTATCAAAAAGATTTTTTTTTTACCTATAGCAGATTAAAAAAACCTTTTTACCGGAGTTCGGTATCTTTCAAAACATCTGTGAACATTTTTGAAGCACGACTTTCTCTCAGCTTTTCCACATGGTGGTGGAGCGTGCAAAAATACAACTAATGTATACAGTACTAACTGCACTTCCTCGTCAATTTTTGAGAATAACACAGCGACTTGAACGATTCTTTCTCGCCTGTTTGAAAAAGGGTGCGGAATACGATGAAAAATATCATTGAAGACTTCATCAGGGTGTGATTTTGCAAATACAGTATTTAGTATCCCGTCTTGAAGATCAACACCTTTGTAATTTTTCAGGGAGCCGGAGAACTTTCGTAAATAAACTTCGCAAGAGTGAAAATGAATAATAATGTACATAAATCAAACTTAAAAAATAAAATCCACATTCTAGGAGGAGCGAATAAAGACTATTAAATAAAGTTTATTAAATTGATAACAATACACAAGCTATGCAGCGACGCACCAACAAAAACAAAAAACAAAAAAGGGATGAGTTTTTCACGCCTTTCACAGCTATGGGGATACAGTGTGTCCTGAAAACGTTGAGAAGTGCGTTACTCGAATGAGTCCATCTTCAACCATGTTTTCCCTAAGCTCCATCAGATATAATTCAGCAGAGCTGTGCAGCAGCGAAACCCGAACAGTTCCGTTATTCGCGGACAAATGACTCGATCTCCCAGCACCTATCGAACCCCGGCCTGAAACGCATCCCATCCCCGGCACCAGAGGGAGTTATTCTCCATTCTCCCTTATACAGTACAGTCGGGTTCATTTTCTTTCCGAACCCTGTGTTACGGTCACCCGGTTTTTATCTCCCCACCAACCTTTTGGGCTATTTTCGCACGGAAGCCGCCCTGGTGAAGATTGATACACGTCAGCGGCAGCGGGATTTTCACTCCCTCTGTGAGCTGCTGTGGGAGCTGTCAGGAATAAACCCAACAGATAACGATTTAGGAAGGAAACCTTATTTTGAGAAGAAATTGATTTGAGTAGGTTTGAATAAAACACAGAAATTCGGTCGGGCTGCGACCGGGGTGAGAACACCCTATTATAAAGTTGATATATTCAGGTAAA
>CAJPEX010004432.1:0-21806 GCA_905338405.1 Notodromas monacha | reverse complement strand
GGCGAAGAATACTTGTAAAAAAGTGCACCACGGAAACCAGCGCTCACATGGAAAGGATCTTACGAGGTTTTAGAGATGACCACACAAGAATAACGCCGCACGCACTTGGCTTAGAACTTAAATCACTGAACATTAATTGAGTCATAATCAAGTCTAATTAACCCAATTGAAATTCTTCTGGAAGTACCGACAGCAGCCTAGCAAGCTTCAATGAATTAGGGGGGATTCCACAACCCACCAGACCTGGTTCAATATTGCAAATAACGATCAACATCCACGCCGAGGATCCAAAATACTGTGCTTAATTTTCGTGAAGAGAACAGTCAATTTCCGTATTTTCACATGGAAGAAATAAATCATACGTTGAATTTATGCACTAGGACTAGGTGACAAGGGTTTCACTCCGAGACAACATCATCATATCATGTCTGCACTTACGTGCGCTCTTCCGAATTTCAACTTCACACAAGGAACATTATCACACAAACACGTTCTTCACAGACAATAAACGTGTCTCTGACATTTTAGTTCGAACGTCAGCTAACTTATGTCGTCTTCTCAACTCATCAAAGCTTCGTTCACGCATATGGATATACTGTAAATAAGAAACTTTGCATCCATGATCCACACTTCGATTTCAAATTTCAAATTAAAATTGTAAAATTAATTACACATGCAAGTTATTCTTCCTTCGAAAACCGGGTTAATTGCGGCGTGACATGCGCAAGGAATATCCCTTGGTCACCGTAATTTTTCTCCAATTTTCCGATGTTGCAACGCGAAATTAACTTTCCGACACTTCCTACAATCTGCAATGCACATTCCAACGGTTTCTCAGTATCTGAAAATTGTTTGACACATTTTTTTTAAAAACGAACGGTCCTTTTCCTAAGATGTAAAAAAAAACTTAGATTCCCAACGACGTTATTTTCCTGTTTTCCTCTCGGAAAAGCGGATCTGCCGATTCGCTCCGCAAGCTTCCAGCTACACGGCGGTCTTCCGCATATTCGGTAATGCGCAAAAATTGATGCGTTCAGTAAGGGTACGGTGCCATATTTACGTGAATATGAGCACTCCCTTTTCCGAATTTTAGAAGCTCAAAAACTAGCGGGGGAGTGCATATGTACGCATATTTAATCAATTCGCGGAAAATATACGTCTACGTGAGGAAACATTCCAGTTCGCAGACCAAGAAACGTTCCAGCACTTCTTTTCTTCAGATCTTTGATAATGGAATTTTTAAATCGAAAAATGGTCACATTTTAGCACTTCAAAATGCATGAGTCATTGACTCAACGGGAAGAGCAAGAATCGGGTGACACCATTTTGCATTTTCTGGGTAAAACCTAAATTTAGTCGGAAATTTTAGTTTCCTGAAAAGTAAGAACACCAGGAAAGGGAGTGGGTGCTTATATTCGCCCATTAATGGAATTTTGATTTTTTGCATGAAAAATCTAGGGGCTTGCTTATAATCGCGTAAATAAGGTACTGTACATCTCGAATGCCGGCAAAAATCTGCGGAAGTACATGCTCTCCAAAGTTCGTTCGTCGGTTTTATTTTTCAAGTCACATGACCGATGTGCTATCCAACTTGCGTGCATGGTTACGAACATAATTTTTGACGATTTCTTGGCCAGAATTGACCGATTTTTTTCATCCTGGTCGTTGTGAAGAGAAGATAAAAGAGTCGTAAGTCCGCCACATTACTGTGAAGAAAAAGGTGTTCATGTCACATTTAAATGCAGCATGAATTCTGATGCTGCCAAATAATAAAAAAAATTGAGGATCTTTACACATACATTTTTCAGATCTAACTCATGTTCAACAATGAAATTTTTCTGATTTTAGTCATTACTGTGATGCTAAGTGTGAGGCTTTTTAAGAAACATTTATTGGTGAGCAAGATCATGCGCAAGTTGCGGCTGTCATTGATCCCAGATAAGTTAAATTACTGTACTTAACTAGATGGCATCTAAGTAACATACGCGGGTATTAAACGAAGATAATGAGCTGAAAAACCAACGTTCGAATCATTCCCGTGTACCACTCAAAATGTAAGACAAACTTATCGCTAATCGGAAATTCTCAGTGAAAATTCAATGAACGATATCGTGAGATCTTTAGCTGAGTTGCGTTCAATTCAATTATGACTGATGATGATTAATTCGATTATATTTAATCTATTGAAAAATAAAATGACACGCTCGAGGGAACAAATAAAGGACTGCATTCATTCGATTTCCGTCGCAGTTGGGAGATCAAATAGAAATTAAATACGATTCCACCACTCCAACAATTGAGTTCTGGGGCAATTTTCGAAAATTGAAGCTATCAATTATCAATAAATATTGTATTGCTTCTTCTGTCACATGATTTTTACTCAGAAACCCAGATGGAAAAACGGGACTATATTCAAGCCATCGGGTAAATAGTTTCACATCATTATTCGAATTCATTTTACCAGAAATATACTCAGCTTGAACGCTAGAATCCTTCAGAAGTACTGTAATTACGAAGCACAAACAAGATAAATTTAACGATAACCCCCCCAAATTCGTCTTGAAAGAGGACAAGGTTTCTTGGTTTGAAGAAAGAAAGAAAACCTAGCTTGGAGATGAAAGCTCAAATGCTGCCTTCCAAGCCTTGAAAAACAGCGGATTCCGAGAAAGGCGGAAAAAAACGCCACCCGCAGCGCCGTAACTTGGTAACACTCACCACACACTCGAACCCATAGAAGAACGCTAAACTCAACTCACACATGTCCCGGTGTCGAAACATGACCTTCCACGATCTCCTTTCACCTAGCTAATGGAAACCTAGGTGAACCGCCCCTCGCCAAAAGGCAACCCGGGTTCACTAAATAAACTACGGTCCCAGGTGGAAATCATTCTTTCCGAATGCCCATACAGTATATTCGAAGCTATTCCGTGAGAAGAACAGGCGGGGGTACGGATAAGATTTATTTGAATGGAAACGCACCACGAGGTCTACTGCATCCCATTGACGTGATTATACGTAAAAACGATCCTGAGTGGCTACAAAATTTCAGTGGAATGATAAATTCTAGGTAAACAGTACTGAACTCTCAAAAGTGAATTGTTTCGATGAACAGCAGCAGCAGAAATTGTACGAATTTAGACTTGACAAAAATCAATCGTTAATCTTCTCTAAAAACTAGTACAAACCAATCTTCTAGAGATTAAAATAATATTCCGAACCAGGGCTCAAATTATTTAAATTAAACTTCAGCAAATGCTACGCAATACAGGCATTTCTTTCGAAGATCGCAGCGAGCTTTTGAACGAATGATAAATAAATGAAATATGGTTGAAAGAGAAGAAAACCAAAATCCTTTAAAATAAAACAACCGCTTAAAAAATCGACTCTAACATTAATAAAATACAACGAAGAACAGGACTCGTGATGGGAGGAAATTGTGAATAAAATCTAAACCTGTACCTTGTCCTCAATTCCCACCTAAACCCTCACTTACCATTTCACCGGACACCGCCATGTTTCACCGCTACTGCCATCTACTCATCATCCCTCGTTGTACTTCTCTTCAATGCGGCGCGCGCGTTCGCTGTACAGTTCACATCGGTGGAAATGCTTCCCAAAATCATCTTAGTCCTTCTTGCAATCTAATATAGATGTATTCTCTCTACAATGATTTTCTCTGTACAACGAATTTTCTTATTTCCCATAGTATTCTTAACCAATGCTATAGGAGTCCTCTACAACTAATTTATTTCTCGCCGCTTGAATTTCGTTGTAGAGAGTCCACCTGAACTAATCTAAGCATCGAATAATGTGAAGAGGAGTAGGACAAATTTGCCCAGAGAAGTGGTGGAGGGATTTCAGATGGGATGCGTGAAGTCCGCAGGCTCCAATCCCGAAAAGGTTCAATATCCCTGTTCTCGTATTGTTTACTGCATTCAAATCATAATTATCTGTAACTCATAAGCCAAATTATTCTAAGCCGAGAATACCTGACATAACGATTGTACCCTGCATATAAATTCACAATTGGATACGTGCATTTTTATGCACCGAAGGGTCAGTTTCAAGTTTTCAAATTTGATACGAAAATCTTCAAAATCTCGATAGAAGACCAATATTCTAGACACTAAATAAGCCATGAACTACTTTTAAAATCATAAGATTTAACACGAGCGAAATTGCGAACTCACCGAATCATCACTTCGCTTCAAAAAACAGTAAAAAAAAAAAGAAATTGACAAATCGGTACAGAGAAAAAAACTATAGCACGACGGAAGGAACAGCGTCGTGTGATCAACACCCGAGTCCGCAATCGATCGGGCGCCGACCCCAACCCATCACCTTCTGCACCCAAAGGGGTTATTCGTTTCTTTTTCTTTTTTCAATAGGCAGCTGATCCCGCGCTTGCAAAAATCGACGCCCCAGTGGGGGTCACTGGACGGAATGTCGAGCAATTCACTCTCAACACTCCCACGTTCCGAAAGGATTATAAAATGTAAATTGTATCCTCGACCCGGTCGCACAGAAAAATTCCAACCACATACCAAGTCGAACCGGCGGATCCCAATTTCGAGATTCCAAACGAAATGATCAATACAGTTGGTATTTAGAAAACGGAAAACAACGCGGTAATGCAACAAAATACAGATCCACTTCCAATAATAAAAAACAAAACTTCCAAATGCGTTCTGAGAAAAAACATTTGTAAAAAAATGTAGCGTAACAACACTACGTCACCGTTCTGCTCGTGCGGAAGCAGGGAACTTACTGGGGGGAGCTCGGAACTCGGCGCCTTGCTCCCTCACCACCGCGCGGATGCGGCTACGCGGCACACAACACATGACGCTAGAGAGGACAGGGGAGAGGTCAGGGAAGCCCTGCCTATCCAATATTGCACTGGTGAGCGAGACCATTGGCCAGGCCCATGTGCAGAGGGTACCATGTAACAGCGGATGCGCACCAGGCAGAAACTAACGTTGGAACAGGCGAATGATCAGCGATGCACGTTAGGAACCGGAATACGGTACACCGGTGCCCCATGCTCCAACGAGACGTCCACCGATTACGACTACACTGGATGTTCAACAGGCCTCAGAAAAATTGACAACCGTAAAATTTGAAGCTACACTCAATAAAATGGCTGATCTATTCGGAAATTTGTTCATCAATTCTTACGTATTCACTAGAAAAATAGTTTTTAAACATGAATCATCGTTTACAAAGGCGAAACAATCACGATAGAAGAATGTCGAGAACGATTTTTTCCAATTGCTGAATGATTTTGAAGGCCACATCTTCATCAACTTCAAGTTTTCGAAAGGACCATCACTTCTCGTGCTATGAGTATTTACAAAAGGTCCCAAAAAGCTCGGTGGAAGCTGATGATACACACTTCCAGAAAATACGCACACAGTCATTCAAGAACGATTTCTAACCAATCAGACTCATCAGTAATCACAAACATCTGAATCTTTCTTTCCACCACACTTCTCAATTTACCTCATTCTCTAGATTCACCTTTATTGCTCACGAACTGGTCCTCCCGAATGCCTGTAACGTGCGCACGTGCAAGGCCTGCAGAGCTGAGGTCCATCAGGGCGACGCCATATTGGCCAAACAGAATTATCAAAGATTCGCTTTTTGAAACAAAGAGCATTACTCCAGAACGTCATGGTCGCGCGCCAATAGCAATAAGCCAATTTCGCAAATGCTGTTTTTATTTTTTGACGCTCAGAGGCTTGCTTATAATTTAAATATATTTTTATTTCATTTGTTCATGCGTAAAACAAAGAAAGGAAGACATTCCAATGCAGAATAATGTACAGTATGATATACAGTACTGATACTGTAATCCAAAACAGTTCCTTTTTTATTTCCTACAAACATTTCCGCAACATGGTTGACAATCGAGAAAGGATTATTATACAATCAACTAATTCCCACGATTTTCCTCAAAGCTTTCGGTAGTTGACGATGCCATGTTTTAGGGGTACTAGCTGCATTCTTTGACTTTACTAGTTGGTTCCACTGTCTGTGCAACTTCGCTGAAAAACATATAATAAAGGTACGGTAATACAATATTGGCTGGAAAGCAACACTACAGTATATGTACGCTGAAGTCTTGAAATATCTTACCTGCAAATCGATGTAGCAGTAAGTCAAATAGGAAATGGCCATCACAGCAACTGCAAATTTGGAGGGCAAGGGAATACTTGGCCACCATTTGGTCAACATGGCTTTCCCCATTGTTAGCTTTGACTTGCTGTATGGTGGATATCTAAATCTATTTCAGAATACAGAACGAAATACCAAAAATTAAAAACGAATCACGTTGTCTATATTTTCACAGGGAGAGACATTGAAATAGATTTCATTTTTGATGCATTAAATTTCTCACATAGGGCAATTCTAGCTTTCTTCCAAATAAGTGAGTCTTGAAAGCATGAATTGTTTCTTTTGAAGTTTTTCTAAGAACAGTAAGCATTATAACACTTATTGTGAATATTTAGTTTGCAATAATATCAGGTCTGGTACATGAACAAATGTACATAAGCCTAGTGCAGGAACTACAGTAATTGCACAATAAGAAGGATTTAAAATTTTGTATTGCGTGGGTACTGTTTTGGTTGTAAACAGATGCAGTTTCATTACTTTTAAACCGGACAAAATTAAACCACACTTAAATCAGATAATTGAAGTAAAATAGTAAAATATTTCTTCACAACCCAGTGTGATTTTATATTCCCCATAAAAATAGACGGAATAATACTGTAGAATAAAAATCGAGCTGAAAATTTTGAGAAATTTTGGATTAGAGACTGAGAGAGAGAAGAATTTAAACGTACACAAAGTACAAAAATTCAGATCATAAACATTTGAGAACGAATTATTATTCATTTAAAGTTCCACCATGCAGCCTAATTATTCCTAATGCCTCAGACATTCCCTAAAGTTCCCTGTGATAACTCTAAAATGATTGTGGAAGTCGTTGTGCAGGATCAAATGAACTATCAAATATTTTGGTTTGAGCATGTTTGATTTTGCCTGACTGAAAAGATTCATCCATTATGCTTTCTAAACCTATCTGTTGTGTGTAAAGTAAAAAAGGAAATTATGGGTACAGTATTCTCTCAGCATGTGAATTTTATTCAATTTTATTGATGGGTAAATCTCTTATAGAACAATTCAGTATATGCAGTACCCTTAGTATTTTCCTACAATACTGTATACTATAACTAACATTCTCCGCCTGTGTCATATAGCTGTCACATACGAGTGCATAACAAAACTAAAGGGCAAACTAAAAACGTGAGTATACAGTTTACCGTATATTAAATGCTCACCCGCCAGCAGTTTCAATCAGTGGGTTGAAAGTTTTCTTCATTACAGCTCGCTTATTCACAAAAGCGTCGAATGAAGCTTTTCCGTGGTACTTTCCAAGGCCACTCATCCCGACACCTCCAAATGGCAAGGATTCGACTGACATGTTTAAAAAAACCAAATTAAAATTTAATCTCGAGAAATAAACCAGATGAAACTTGCCTGCAAAATGAAAAACAGTTTCGTTCACGACGAAGCTCCCACTGGACGTTTTCGTCGCAAATTGGTCAATCACTTTATTGTCCGTCGAGAACACGTAAGTTGTCAAGGGATGATCCCTAAGATAAATTTCCAAGTTTTTCTCAATATGTATCGTCGCAAACAGATAAGTCTCAAATAAGCAATTCTCACGGATATAAATTACCTTTGATTGATAATAGAAATTGCCTCTTCGTGGTTTTGAACCACAATGATTGGCAGAACAGGGCCGAAAATTTCTTCCTGCATGATGGGATCGGACAGTTTCACGTCCACCAGGATTGTTGGAGAAACGTACTTGGAAGCGGCATCGAAATGGCCTCCAATTTGTATTTTCCCACTCGACTCAATCAATTGTTTCAATTTCCTTTACCGAAATAAAAACACAAGACTTCTCAACGATCAACAAAGCATCTCGCGCAAAAAGAAAAGAAAAAAACTAGATTATTAAGAAAGCATGAGAACAGTGGATAAAATACAGTATAAAGCATTTGTATCGGTTTGTCAAATCGAAAATACAGTACCTCACATTTGAGGCAGATTGATGAGAGTCACCTCCCAGAATCTTATGTTTAAAAATTCAGGGTGAGTCCTACATAAAATCTATATAATCTCTTTGATTCGTCATGTGGCACCCACAATAGTCGAGGAAGAGGTTATTAAAAATTGAAATCAGACATTTGAAGTGTTGATCTATCCTTAATTTTGTCTTCGTCATTGGACATTTCGCGAATTGATGTACGCGAGGATATTTTTTGTTATTCAAAAATCCGCGCAAACTTTGGGTGCAACCTATGACTGATAGAGTTTATAGAATTTTGTGAGACAATACTATTCAGTGACACTTTTCATTTTCCAAAGTGGGTGACTGAAAAATAAAATGTGCGTTTTTTATTGTGATTTCCGTCTGTAATAATAAACCTTGAGATACAACAAAATGCACTCATTAAATACAATATGGTAGAATCTCGTAACAACGACGCGTTTGGGGCCTTAAACGGCTTTATTGTATAAACGGAAATTCGTTAAAACGAAATTACAATACAATTTCGCTACTGAGCAAGGACAAAATAAATGTGTTGTAAGCAGCATTCATTCCTTATCCTGAATAACGAGATTAGTGTTACTGTAACCAGATTTTACTTTATTACTCAATAGTGTGTCAATTTATAGTCTACATCTCTACAATACTAATCTGATTGAAAAGTTGAACTAGAGCTAGCTAAGCGAGAACCTGTAGGTAAATAACATTTGGCATCAATTTATCAATTAAATGGAATTTTTCAAAGATTCAGGCGACACCTTTGAGCAAAAAAGAAAAGCTCGTGGACGGGAAAATTCAGGGCGCGTTCGAAAGGGCTGAATGAACAATAGTGAGACCTCAACATATGGACAATTCAACTTGGGGACACTTTAAAATTCAAAAAATAGGGCCCGACATCCGGACAATATCTCGACATACGGACACTTTTTCAACAATTCCAGAAAATTTAAAATTTTCTAAATTTGAACATCTTGAACAATTTAAGCTATTGATATTCACAGAATTTAAAACTGAATAGCATTGTATATTTACTTGAATTCATAATCAAAAACAGGTTAATTTTGTGCATTTTTTGGCATTCTCTATCCGCTATGCACAGTATAGCAAGACTTTTGCTTTTTGTCTGTATTTATTGACAAGTTCTTTTCATGCCAGAGGATCATATTCTGTATGTGGGTTTCTTTATTATGAACAGTCATATTCTGTATCTTTAAGCTGGTAAACACATTTTATTTACTTTTTTGAGATTTTTACTAATTTTCCATGAACTGGAGAACCAATTAAATGAGTTCCCATTGAAGTCTATAGGAAAACAAGACCCCAGCATTCATTCATTCTGAGATAGGGACACTGTTCAAACACCAATTACGTCCGCATCTCGGGGCCTCACTTACAGTACTGTTTATATACCTGTACTCTAAATGTGATAAGTTTAGCAAAAATACATACAAGGCTTGAAGAAAACTTAACTGAAATCGCACGTCATTGATTATGCGACAATAGTCATCAGTGTCTTTCGGTCCTTCCGGAAACCAAGTCTTCAAAACTTCCGTCGCTTCCCGAATAAATGCATCTCTCACAGCAGGCGTGCACATCAAATAATCCGGAGCGATGCAAGTTTGTCCAGCGTTCAAAAGTTTTCCGGACATTATACGTTTTGCGGCTATTTTCATGTTCACTGTGTTGTCCAAGTAGCAGGGACTGTGGATAACAAATGACACTCCATAAATTTCACCATCAATTATGTAATACTCAGGTATATTTATTACGATTTTTTTTGGGCATTCAAAAACTTGCCTTTTTCCACCGAGTTCCAGGATGCAAGGAGTCATTTGCTTCGCTGCTGCTTGATATACGATTTTTCCGACTGCTGTGCTGCCGGTGAAGAATATGTGGTCGAACTTTTGCAAGTTGTTCCGGCACCAAAGAAAGTGTGGCGGACAACGATGGGACTTTGTTGCGAAAATGCAGGTTAGTGTTCTTTCTTTTCTGATTAATAATGTACTCATTCAATCCCAACAAAAAACTCACACGAGCAGTTGTTGATGATCAGTGAAAATAAATAATCTGCAATTACTTGCGCGTTTATAGCACCCTGCAAATAATCGTTGTGTATAATGTAGATTATGCTTAAGAGGACCACCTTATTTTAAAAGTATCAGCTGCATATTAGGGCCTAAATTTAAAGAACGGAATCCAAACCATAAAACCATCAAATTTATGTACAAATTATTTTTCAGACTGCTCAATAGGACCAAATTCTAAACAATGTAAACTCACCATCAAAGAGGATTTGGCCTTTTGAGATGCGTTGATTGAGCTAGGATATAGAATACAACTTTGTCAATTTTAATCTCTAGTTTATGTTTACTGTATTGACATCCGAACGCATGATGTGTATATTTCAATGACTTTTTCATTATTCGATGTCCATGACTTTTTTTTAAATTATTTTTTAATATTTTGTAACGAAAACTTTATAAATTTCATAAAATTCCTTGTAAAATTTCACTCTTGCATACAAAATTACCGTATTTATCTTACACAATTACAATATATCTTGCTATGTATACAAACAAGCATAGAATAGAGAATAGGTGAGATAATGAAACACTTACACATCTTATTGCACATAATCACATAAGCTAAAGAAAATTAAAATCACTGTAAGTACAGATAATTATGCATAATTTCCATTCAATACCTATTCATATAGATGAATTGATTGATTGATATTCTAGGTTTATTTTTGTTGTTGCTAGAATGTACAGCATATTACTGCTGGTAATTCGTTGTAGTGTGAAGAATCAAGCATCTTTTATTTGTAAATAAAATCTGTTTATTAAACCCAGACGCATAATATTGGACCAAAAATCCTCTGACCCAATTTATTTGCTCAGAATTAAGAGGAATAAACTGTGTTTTTCCACTCAGAAATCCGAGAACATGATATAAACTTGTTGATACAGTACTGCATTTTTGGTTCTCCGAGTATTGCTCATCTGTATAAAGGCAGAGTCAATCCAAATACTGGTACATTTTTAAATGCAAATGCGATATACATCAGTACTGCGGTATACTCGAGTAAAAATAAACTATTCGGAATTTTAAAAAGCACGAGATCACATATACCATAATAAGCTTCAATGATAGGAATGGGGATAATCTTCACCTTATCCAAATATTTTTCAATCGCGTTCGTCAACACAGTCTCGGTATGTGAAGCGACTTCCGAAGGCTTGAACACGATACAGTTCCCAGCAGCGATTGCCCCCAAAGCCGGTAGCATCATGAGACTGACTGGGTAATTCCATGCACCGATTATAAGAACGACACCTAGGGGAGACTGCTGGATTTCCAGGGTGTCGTTCATCGTAGCCAAACTACGAGCGCGTGCCTCGTTGGCCACATACGAGTTCAGGTTCTCTAACATCGAATCGATTTCGCTGACGGTCAGGACGATTTCTGACATGTAAAATTCTTGATAAGGCTGAAAAATTACAGACGTGAAAAAGGTCAGGTCTCATGGTTGACATTTCAGACAATATTTTCTATCTCTGGTTGGGAAAGCCACGAACAAAGAACGCGTAAATTCCCAAAGATCTGCTCATATCAGACGATCTCTCGTCGTCAGAAGGTCAGTATCGCACTGTATACAGCGATAAGGACACTCATGGATTAATTCTTGAAGACATTTTATGCGTGATCCAGTGATTGTGAACAATAATTAATGCACATAATCTCTTGGATCATCAGTAAATTAACCTGGAAGTACTCACTTTGCCAAGGTCAGCCTTTGTTGCAGCGGCCAAACGATCGGCTTCCTGCAGCATCATGGCTCTCATGTTTCTGAGTTGATCCTTTCGGAAACTGACAGGTGCCATGACGCCCGCATTGAAATTGCTCCTCAGCTCACTGACCATCTGTCATGAGGGAGAATCTCTCGTATGTTGTAGAAAAAACAGCAAAAGTAAAATGAAGATGAGAAGTAAACTCCGTTCGGGACTTGAAATCAGGAATCATAGGAGATTTTCGACCGTATTCATTGGCCTGCTGCTCATTCGTCCTCCTATACCCCATATAGAAGCTTAGATCGTACACGCGTGAACGAATATCTTATAGTCTCAAGCATTTTTGTATCGAATATGGGAGGAGGAAAAGGATGACTTTTTCAATATCCACCAGCAAGAGATCTCGCTGATCTCCTAAGCTTTAAAAAAATACTGCATAACAGAAAAGTATAAAATGAACTTGAATGTTGCGATGGTCAGAAAAAAAAATTAAGGAATACTTTCCTCTGAGAGTGAACCTATATATCAAAGAGCGAGGAAGGTAAGTTCAAGTTGTTTTCTTCGGGAATGTTATTTTAAACGTGTGAAATTCTGTTACAGTTAACGATTTTTCCGCTATAAAAATTTATTTCAATGTCCTGACCAATACTACTTTGGCATATACAGTGGCTGAATACTGTATATCATGTCACAACGAAATTTCACTATTCAATACAACTCATTGCTTTTTCATGATTTTTCTGCAGGTTAATTAGTTTAATTATGAGGGGTTTTCCGAGAAAATCTTAGGTTAGACAAAATGAATCTCCTTTCCCATGAAACAATAATACTTGTTTTTATACAAAGCTCGATTCAACATAGATGAATAAATACCGAGCATCAGAATTTCGATGCAACTATAGACATTTGACTTTTGGTAAATTATACATTTTTTCAAATATTCAATGTTTAATACAGTACGTTTTTGAAATTTGTAACGCATGTACAGTACTATAGTATGGATAATGCACAAAACGTGAAAACTTTCAGCTTGATGATAGTGAAATTGGAACTATTATAAATGCGAGTCAGAATTTGGTCCATATACATGCATCTATCTATTCATAATAACTTTTAAACATATGCCTACCTTACCAGACAAAACAAAAAGCTTTCACCTCTAATATATAGCGTAGCACAAGTAAGATCACCTGATAGAATTTAATTTCCATTTGGTCTGACGAATCCATATCACCGCTTGTTGAAATGTCCGACGCTGAAATCCTTCACCAGTTTTTCTCGATGTGCTACGAAGCAAAACTGCACTTCTCTCAAAATATTCCGGATAGGAATCCTTCACCAGTTTTTCCCGATGTGCACGAAGCAAAACTGCACTTCTCTCAAAATATTCCGGATAACACTGAATGAATCCACGAGAGGAAAGAAAAAATGTGAATAACTTTCAAAATGTTTTGTCCACGCTGGTGAAATATCGAAATATCAGTCTTTGCTTTATCTATCGTCAGTTTTTATTATTTTCTTGGAATTGTCCATTCAGGTGATCTGACCAAAAAATTCCCAAGTATTCTTCAATATTCCCGGGCCTCTGATTAGCGGAAATGGAAAAATTAAAGAAATCCACTTGTGCATTGTTGGGTGATGTTTCCTCTCTTGATTTCTCCACATCACAAATGTTAACTGATTTATGTGGATTTTTCGCTGGGTGGAGATTATATTTTTCTACCAGTACTAAGAGAAGCTATACTTTTCCATTTGTCAACAGCATGGCAAAATCATCACACTTCAAATTTTACATCTAATTGATTTGGTTTTAATTATTGAAGCTATGTGAAAAGTATATTTCAGGGTTTTGCTTCGATTTTATTTGTCTCAAAAATGAAATTACACATTGAATTTAGACTAAAATAATTTTTTTTTAAAGTCATTGTTCAGATTAGACAGGTTCACTGTGTGCTGGTATGCGAATTTTCCAACCCTCGTGAATTGTAAGCATGGGCACAGAACACTGGATGCTAAGAAAGAAAAGTATGCATGCAAATAATCTATATATCACTACATAGTCTGAACTAAACTACCTTGATAAAAAATTCGTTATATGCTGTTTGATGAGAGTACAGTATTATACGGCACCTCAATTTGTTTTTACTAATACGAGCGAATGCTTTTTTCAGATAAATAAATATAACACAATAGATAATCGGATTCCAATAATACAGTATCTGTTTCAACAGGTTACAGAATTGAGGAATATAACTTGATATGAATTCAACTATCGTAATATTCTCATACAGTATTTTAAGTGCACCAGCATGAATTAATACTGCAGTTAATCAGCGAGAATAAACTGCAAATTCTTTAGTTTAATTTCAATGAATTAAATTCGACAAAATGCGTGTTTATACAAGCCCAAATTACCACTATACACCCTACTACTCTTTTCGGCATTCGCTTTTTTTGTGCTCAAGCCCTTTTATACTTTTATTGCTGACTTTGAACTTGCACTTCTTCTGCGCACCTTGTAACAAGTAGGGGGTTTTCTCGTTGGGAATAAAACTGGGATACAAATGAATCAACCGACCAAAATTTCCCTGTTGCTTTTCTTCAACATAAACCGGGTTCGTGTATACATGTATAACAATCTTATCACACCGCTGTGGAATCGTGGAGTGATTCGACACTCTTGATATCCCCCAGCATAAACAGCATTGGTTGGCGTCTGAGCCCTACTTTCGGCGTCGACGTTGAAATTGCTTACGTCACTGTCGAGAGATTTTTGATAGGCAAGAAAAACAGTGATAAGCAGAGGAACACCTTGGAAACTTCTCAAAGTTGCAAGAGACACCATTCTTTTGAAATCCCAGGTTTTATGTTATTTTTACTGTGTCATGATATATTTTGTGTGTCCCAAACGCACTTAGAATACCCCATCATTGTTTGCATGTTTCCAGACCTTTTTTTCACAATAGCAACCACGTCATCCCCCCGTCTGGTCACTGGTAATTTAATTTAGTTGTCTGGGTTTCATTTCTGTCTCCAGTTGTAAACATATCGTGCAAGACCAAATCTATAAAAAAGGGTTCAAACACTCTCTTGAGACTCATTGTTGGTCTGGTATCTGTTGTGGTCAGTCATAAAAAAAATATGGAAACTGTATTGTGCTTTTGCCTTTGTAAGATAAGTCTAGATCAGTGTTTCCCAACCTTTTTGGGTCTGCAGACCAGCAAATTTCCATGAAATGTTTTGCAGACCAACAAATTTTCATAACATTTTTAGCAGACCAGCAAATTTCCAAAAAATGTTTTGAGGACTAGCAAAGTTTCATAAAATGTTTACAGACTCAAAAAATTGCTTGCAAGGCTCTATCGCAGGCATTAAAAAAGTGTCTTCTTCTTTGCAAAAATTAAGAACCAATAATGCAGCTAAAAAGGGGAGCGTCTTTAAAAAAAAGTAGAAAAGTTGGATTCAAGAAAGGTTTCTCAGAATGAAATATACAGAATGAATTATTTCAGAAGGTGGAAAGTTGCCTGAAATTTCGTTAGGAGAAAAGCTAATTCATAATTTTTCATCAGAAAATTTCGACTGCCATAGTCTTTCCAACATTTCAGATTAAAAAAAGAGTTTAATGCCACTTTCGTTGATATATTATGCAGCAAAACATTTTCTGAGGACCAGCAAAAAACGTTTGCGTTTCAGCACTGATCTGCTGACCATGGGTTGTGGAACACTGGTCTAGATCATTCTAAGCACCCAGACATAAGAAACAAAATTTCTTTTCTACCCTGTTTATCCTAAAAACTTTGGAACAAAGTAAAACTTGAGAACTGAAGAAAAATCAGAAGTGGAAGGTATTAATTTTTAGTATTTCTTACAAATTAGGATAACAACCATTGTTTACATGTTGAAGATAGTTTTACGTTTAAAACTCATTCCCAAGAAAGGTCACGGATCAAGACATTCATGCCAAATAACTTGCAGAAAAATGCCTAGATTTCTTTCCAAAATTATCAATGCAGTTTGGGAATCTAAAAAGTTTGTAGGGTTGATAACTAAAAATGATGCAAGTGTGTGTTATTGGCAAGTCTGAAAACCCCAATAATTTGATGAAGCCACATTTTTCCTTTTTCTTAGGAAAAAGGAAAAATTGGAAAAATTTTTCTTTAGGATAAGGGGGGAAAATTGTTTTTCATATACACGCTAATTGTTCAATGTGGTAGATATGTATTCATATAGCTTACGACAAAGAAAACGAAATTAATCAAAGTAAATGGAAAGATCTTCATGTACAAAAAAGTCAGCATTCATGTTTGCTCTTTGTCTTGCATCAAAAACCATCACTCTCAGGAAATTCGGAGCATATACTTGCAAAAGTTGGCATAACACATGACGAAATGTCCGCACCATTTTCCTTCCCCGAAAAACGAAATCGCAGGAAACACACTTGACATTCGAGAGTGAAACAAACGGGATAAACGAGTCATTTTCTAAGCCACAAATGGCCGCATTCGGTTCAATTTTACTTGCTTGTTAAAATTTGAGCATTCGCTTTGACTGAAGGTCAGTCCACTCATTGAAAGGACAAAAAGGTGTCACAGCCACGACGTTTGCTGATGAGCCGAAAAAAAAAAGTGAGAACTAAAACTGTTCGACGATGAGCTTCTCTCCTGAAGTTGAATCATTCATTTCCCTCCCTTCACCCCTTGACAAATTCATTAAAAATTTTCTTTCAAAACATTTCACCAGCGCCACTTTTTCGCAGTCAACACAAACGTTCCTCTTAAAATGATTTGACGATCGGATCACATGCGTTATAACCAGAAAGACACACAGATTCGACATCACCTGATTTCACATTACCAAGACTGATGAAGCACAAATCACGATTTTCTTTTCTCATGAAAAGTGACAAAGAAAAATGCTGAATTTTGGTCCTGTTAATTCCAGGTTTCGTCAAGGGTATCAATCAATGATGCAAATATTGGAATGGCGTCAAAAGTGTTGAGATTCCGACTCCGACCTGCGGTTGTGAACATCTGTAATTCAGTCACTCTTCTCACTTGTTGCATTCACTAATCTGAAACAGAAAAGTAAACGGTATTACAAGATTTTCAACATGAAGAATAATGTAATGCATTTGAACAAATTTTTATCATGCAAAATGCAATTCTTTCAGACAAAAATACATTGAGCCATTTTCCAGCTTTTAAGGTAGTTCAACAATGCAGTGACACCCCAAGATGTGGACATGGTTGGTGCATCTAAGTTGAAATGTCCTCAAGTTGAGTCTTGTTTTCCTCTCGACTTACATTATTTAATTTTTAATTTGTGTTTCATGGAAGAAATATTCATCAGAATTAGATGAAAACATGGTCTGCTAATTGAAATTGATTCAGTGGATATATTTCAACTCAATAAGAACATTTGGGGCATTGAATACTGTACCTCTGTACGGCACTGTATATTGAAATGTTGGCAACTGTAAAAACAACATTCAAGGCAGAAAGAGAGAAGGAAGGCTTTCTATACGGGTTGTATTTTTTTTTAATTAGCTGAATGGATGGGAAAATGATGGGAAACTATCAAAAAATTTTCTTGCATAGATCTTATAGGGCTGGAAATATTAGCTTCTTACAATTCAGCCTGATGAAATTAATTTTTCCTGAAACTTATTGGTGATTTTATCAATCAATCTCCGCATGTTGAGTCAGTGTCCTCATGTTGGGCGTTTTTTTATTGGAAAATAACTATCCCTATGTTAAATCACCCGCATTTCTCACTATATACCAACACGCAAATAAAATTTTCGGACACACTTGCACTTATAATTTCTATGCTTTCGTTTCTCCAAAATAAAGTCGAATGCATATAAGACACTGATATGAATACAGTATTTTTAGCGTGAACTTAATCACAAAACATGATAGAATATACGCATAAAAAATAATATCCAAAATTCCCTGACCCCTTGATCAACGTCGAGAACTTTGGCGAAGATTTCATAAGGAATAGAGAACTGAGCAAATTCAAAAAATGATTCACCTTGATTTTTTTTCTAAAGAAGCGCTATTTATATTTTTTGCGAAGGAATGCTGTTGTTTTATTTATTTACCCTCTGTTTCTTGGGTCAGCTTCTGGATGATCAGCACAGTCAGCACTCCAAGCAGGAAGAATAACACGTAAGGCAAATATTCCATGCCAACGAAACGTCGTTTCTTCATCAAAAATCGCGCTGCGTCCAATTTTTTCTCCGAGAATGGCGGATAACGAACGCTGCAAAAATGCACAAAATAATTATTGAAAAACACAATAACAAAATGAGACGCTTATAAAACACCATAGCTTCATAAAACATTTTCTTCAATAACTATATTGTAACATTCCTGAACAAAAATTATACCTTCCTATGCGTTCCTCCAAGCGATTGTAATCCTTGTTCAGAATGGATTTTGTGTGCGAAAACGTGTCGAAACTGGCTTTTCCGTGATATTGTCCCATGCCACTTTCTCCAACCCCTCCGAAAGGAAGATTGCTAACTGTAAAAAGCAGCAAAAAAGAACAGAAATAAATCGTCAGCCCTTCAAACCTTGAATCCAGACAACGTTATGTCATGCTACGGATATATCTGTAGTCGATAATGCTTCATTGCATAATGATTTCACTGTCATTTTTTGAAAATTTTTATTTTTCTACTGTACAGCAATATACTGTATGCATATTGCGAAGCTATTTAGAATGACATATTTTTCCTTGTTTTCCAATTTTTGTCGTACACGTTAAATCGGCGCAAGAGCATTAATGTGCTGACTGCTGATTGCAAAAATTATCCACGAAAACAATCGTACAGCATCAGGAAATAAAAATCATAAAGAGTATCAAAAAGTTCGTTATTTCGAAATGGCACCAGTTTGAAAAATTAATAAAAACTTTCATTATTTTCCTCACAAATGAGAACCTATACATACCTATACTGAAATACAGTATATAATTAGGCGACGTGATATAAATACTGTACCTTGTTAAAGTGTAAAACAAGAAATTCAATAGCAAGATTGTAATTATTTTGAAATAAATGCCTACCACTTTAGTGAACATCAAATTACTTTAGTTTGAAAAGCCCGTTATCTATTTTATGGAGTGAAAAAAATGCTTTAGAACAGGACTTGAGCCGTGAAACATGAATTAAAACACAGTAAATGCTGCTGATGAAGACTTGAATCATGGCATTCAAGGCAACAAATATTGCAAAATACATTGAGATTTTCAAAGCGTTCAGCAAAACTATTCATAAATATTGTACAGTATTGATGATTTTTCGACCAAATTTCCTGGAACATGTCAGTGCACGCGGGAAAAAACCCAATACAGTAATATGAAAATCGGATGCCCGTATATGGAAATGATTCCTCATTCACGAAATTCTTCACATCCTCAGCATTTCGTCTATACCAAGGAAATTCTGAATGCTTTATAATGAAAACCTCATTCTCTTTTTTTCTCTCATCACGTGTCGACATTGTCGGTATTGTTTCCAGCTGATACTTTCTGAAATTTGATATTGTTTTGAATCTAATCTTGGGATCAACCATTATTTTGGTTCTGCGTATTTTCTAGAAATCCCGCCTTCGGGTTCGTTATAAAGTACAATGGAATTTAAAGTCTGCATCAAAATCACTGATTATCGAGATCCTAAAGCTCATTGAAAATCAGTTTTTCGAACTAAACCAAACAATGAACAAGCCTCCACTTATTCCTGGTCAGTTTCCCCCAAAATCGGAAATGTGTGACGGATAAAAAACGGAACGATATCGGGAGCAATGAACAGAAAAAAATCGAAGTTCCATTCAGAAGAGTTAACGGACCGGATTCTTTCGCATTACCGAATAAACAACGTGGAACAAGACGAAAAGAGAAATCCAATTCTATTCAATTCTTGCATTGTAGTAAAATAAATTCCGGCGAATAAGTACTGTATTATATGTAGTGTAGTCAACATGCTCAAAACTGGCGGCGCGGAATAAGCGTGACTGTGACCAGAAAAAATCCAGTCTGTCGCTTCTAAAAATGTGTCAAAAGTCACTGGGAACAAACTTTTACTACACATCGTGCACCAATTCTTGTCGAAAGTACGCCGAAGATAATTATACTTTCTTGGTGCTTCCGCGAAAGCAAAAAAAGTTAAGACCATAATTTTAACAACCGTGGAAAATGATATTCTCTGCGTTGCCAATTTAAATTTGAAGTGTTTATATTCAAATAAAGATGAACCCTTACGATTCCGATCATTTAAAATGATCAGAGCGTCGAAAACCTCAGGATTGTACATTATTCTAGTACTGTATCTTAAATGAAAATTGCGCAGAAAACGGACCACACAAGTAGCTTTTCTCATATTGTAGTACTGTAGCTATCATTCTGCAAATGCTTGAAGCTTCCCNATCACGAAAATGATGTACGCCTCAGGTAATCCCGAGACTAGCGACGAGTTTTCACTCGTTAGATAAAACCGGTGCCTTCTCCTTCAAATTAGGCATCGAGACCGTAACGTAAAATGCTGGACCTCATAACGGACTACTTTCTATCTCCCATCAAAACTGAAACTAAGTGCGTTTCTTACTCCCCAAGAATGTCGATTGATTGAAAAAAAAATGCAGTCTGGACTGCGATGTAAGCGGAAGTAGACAGCTTCCGACCGTATACAACTTTTTCTAACAACATCCGAAAGACGTCGAATTTTTCACTACACTATATTCTTATAGTTTGAGTTTAACTTGACTTGATTCACGCTTCCATCTCTTCGTTGGCTAAATATTTTACAAAAAATGTGTCAGGCACTTCATTTGTCTCACCAAAATGTTTTACGACTTAATTATTCAACAGTACATTTGAAGAGGAGTCAGAGGCTCATTAGGTTTAAAATTGATGAAAACTTTTACTTCTGAAAAGCTGAATACCGTCTTTAACTTTGAATTCTCAGGACTCTCTTAATTCCTTCAAATTGATAGCGCAGATTTTGCGTAGTATGGTAAATAGTAAATTTTATTAAAGTGACCAGAAACTCCCGAATTGTATTTACTTACTACAACAGCGATATTTTGCATTTCTGTGTGAAAATTTTATCGAAACAATCATGCGTATGTGTGCTTATCGTATAAATAAGTCGTTCACTGATTTTTGAGCTTTTCGCCCGTGCGTTTTCCTTTTTGTTTCAGTCTTGAAAAATATTTTCACGTATTTTATGGAATAAAATCTGATCATATCCGGAGCATCGCTCTTATATGAGTGATCATGCAGATAAAAAATATAAAAATAATGAAGCAGAGAAATTAAGGTGGAATTTTTCATTGCAAGGAAATCTAATTCCCTTCCTTGTACATGAAGTTAGATGGTCTAAACATTATCAAATGAATAAAATAATCGAAAAAAAAATACTTCGTGGTGATTTTTCCGAGACAACTAAGTTGCAGTGAGAAAAAACTTCCGATACTTGAAGCATATCGTTCAGACTATTTAATGTAAATAACGGTTGGCCTCAAATGCCAAAATAGGTGAGCAGGAAATCGAGTAAGTCCGAGTGCAAATCCGGAAAACCCTGTCTTGCCATTATTCCAATTTTCATTTCATGTCTGGGATTTCTCATTCGAAAATTTTGGTGCTCAAAAAATTTAATTCCTGGGTGTTGAGAAAAATTTATGAACCACAATTAGAATGCAGGTTAGGAACCATATATTTTAATTTTAATGAGATGCGAGAAAATGAACGCCCTTTTTCGTTTCAGATCCATCATTCTCACCTGGCATTTATGAAGTCCATGGCTTCTTTAGCAGAGTCCACATTGATGATGGGCAGAATCGGACCGAATATTTCTTCTTGCATAACAGGATCATCCGGTTTGACGT
>CAJPEX010004431.1:0-21807 GCA_905338405.1 Notodromas monacha | reverse complement strand
TCGTTAATATGACTACAAGATATAGTCCACCTGTAAGTTCTTTGTAGAAAGAGAGCCCGTCTGTAATTGTTGGACTCCAACGAAACCCAAGGGGCCAAAAAAAACATTCATTGGAGAGAGAATCTTGTTTTAGGGACATATTCCATCTGCAATTTACTTGTAGAAAAATGCCCACCATTATTTTGTGGACTCTCTGTGCGGACGAAATTCAAGGGACAAGAAAAATCCATTGCAAAGAGAATTTCGTTGTACAGTATATGGAGAGAGCGAGAGTCCACTTTTTTTTGGTGAACTGCAATTTCAAGGAAAAATTTGTTTTTAAAAATTCCAAAACGCTTCTGGATGAGGTTTTCAAAAAATTTTCCCAGACTAATTTTCTAAACATCTTTTTTGCAACGAGTAGCTGATTATTATTTTCTTCTTTTTTTTTTGCTGCTGCAAAAGAGTTCAGCTGAACTGTTTTAGGAACCAAGGTGACTTGCTATTTGTCTTGGCAGCCAACACGCACGTCACCTTCGTTGAACAGGCAACAGTTCCGTCATTCCGTCTTGGTGCTGCGAATGCGCGTAATTATCACCTGAGTTTCTGGACTTGTTTCGAGGGTGAGACGGTTGAGCAGCTCCACGGAACGTTGATCGGATGGACAGACTTACGGGCTTTCGGTCTCCTTCAAAGGCTCCTATTATAAAACGTCGTAAACGCAGACGATTCTTCTTTTTCTTTCCATTTTATGAAGCAAAAGAAAATTAATGCTCGTGTTTTTGTATAATCTTGGTTTAACGCCTTTGACGCGCATCCGAGCAAACTTCGGTTATAACTGAATCCGAGTCGAGGAGAAATCAGGTGGTATACTTTATTTTGCCGGGTTAAAATTTATAATGAAAGGTGAACATTTTTAAAAGGGAATTAGAGATGAGGAGCATCGGTACTCTTCGTGAATGTGTTACTTTCTTTTGCCCGGGTATAGTTTCTAAAAAAGAATGGTACTGTACTCGAAATACTCTAAAAGACGTCGTTTCTATGACTGAATCCGAGATGAAGAGAAATTGGTACCCGCTTGAAGGTGGTACTTTCTTTTATCCGGGTATAGTTTCTAAACATGGTACTCTTACAGAAGTTTTCATGACTGAATCCGAGATGAGAAGAAATCTGTACATGAGAAAGACGCGAAATCCTGGTTTGAAAGCATCACTTTTCTTTTGGGTTGATTGGAGAGACTAAAATAAATTGCATTGATTTTTCACCTCACAAAACTTCGGAACAAGTATTCACTCATGTGTCGAGATTTTTTTCATAGTTTATGGTACGCTTTTAGCCCTAGACTGAGACTGAGAAAAACGTGGGTCCTAACTGATTACGAAATGAGGAACACTTTTTATTCTCTAGAAAAACTCTTCTCTGCCTTTTTACACTGAATAATTTATCTCGACGGAAAGTTTTCTTTTTACGCATAGAGCCAAAGTATTCATTTTTCCATCGGTTCTAAAAAAAATGTGCAGGTATTAGTTTCAAAGCGTTTTGTTCTTCTGTTGTCCGCAGGGTGAAATTTAAATTATACAAATAGATTCAAAGGCTCTGCAGTATTTTCCATCTGATGAAGAAGCTTTTAAAAATGTTTCCACTCTTATAAAATATTTTTATGGTTTCCACTGTGTAATTTTTCTTGTTAGATCAAAATGAATTGTTAGATCTAACAGGATGCAAAGTGTAGACAATTTTGAAAGCGTCGAGTAAAAACACTCCTGTGCCCTCTGGGTTAAAAAAAAATCTGGTTTCAGAGCATATTATCACTCGTGTGATTAATCATACCTCACAACGGTACATCCATATAAAAATTCACCGAAAACTGGAAGAAGTCGTTTCTCGCCTATTTCAAGGCTCTTCGATCAACATTTTTCGTAAATTTCACATTCTGCCTTTTCGTTCATCTTGAACAGGTCAAGGCAGAGTTGGCAGACAGCTTTTTTTTTTTACTGTCTCCACTGCTCGTGGAGAAAAACAAATAAGGAAAGCTAATTGAACGCAATTAACGGTACCGAAACACGCGTGATCTCCTTTTGAGAATCGTTCAATCAGCGCGGTTGACTCGCTTCATTGCCACAGTGCTACAATTTGTTCGAGGAGCTGAGGAAGAAAATTGGTGGAGATTCCGATCGATGGCTGTTGTGTCGATGATCAAGTCATCCAATTCTTGGGTAAATTTAGCGAGTGAAGAAACTTTTTTTCTTTTTTGGTTGTTTTTTTTCGACGTCATAGCAAATTTTGAATTTCTAAAACTTGAGCCCTCAACGTGTGTCTCTCCTTTAAATGCATGACGAGTGGCAAATTGTATACTGTGCAGTAGTTTCGGCATTGCTTCAGCGTACGGGCAGACGAAAAGAAAATGTCTCGTTTGATGTACGTTACTTGTACAAATATAATTTAGAAGAATACATAAAAATGGAACAGAAATAAGGGTACTGTAATAAAAAAATTTAACTGCCCTGTCAGGGAAGAAATTGTACTCAAAATAATGTGTATGTCAAAACATTCAGCAAGATGGGATGCATAACGGTTTTGAGAATCTGATCGACCCGGTTTCTTTGTCTCTATCTTTCTCTGTTCAAAATAATGTGTTTAGGGGAGTCAGTGTTTTAAAAATGACAACAAATTTCGGAAATAGTTCAGTTTAGTGTGCACTGTTAGTAAATTTAAAGCATACCGGAGAGAATTTCGCGAGCGCAGAAAAAAAAACACCCATTGTGGCTGATTCTTCTTCTAGATTAAAAGAACTAGAGTATTCGTACGTGAGAATTTGAGTGCATTTTGCTTCTTTTGGAGTTATCAAGCATTTTAACGTACAAAACTAACTATACTGCCTAAGTTGACTCCTAAAGGTGAAGTTCGTCTTGAATTTTATGTCTGATTCGCATTTGAGCTTGATGGCTGCTTCTGACCTCCTCAATTTTTTTTTGGAGCAGAAAATTCAAAAATAACACATCTTGGCTATTTTCTTTGAGAGAGCACAAGAGTTGAAAACTGATTTCAAGAGATTTCGTTGTTCACTGCCGCATGAACAGAATCAAAATACTCATATTCGGAAGAAAATGTCGTGATTGAGGAAAAGGATGCGTTTATTTGCACGAAAACGGCTTTTTGGGGATCAAAAAAAGTATTTTTGGCATTCTGAATAATTGAATGGATTATTATACGACAGTGCAATCAATGAAATTATCGTTTCCGCTTCCAAATCGAAGCTGATCCAAAAATGCCGATTTGTAAAATAAATAAATAAATTACTTCTCAACTTTGAATCCTTGAGATCCCGGATCTCGAGTCAAGTTGTCCAGACTCCTGTAATAAAATACGCGTTTTTTTTTTTTCAAATTGTTATAACGTATGATAGATGCCATGCTGTGTCCGACGGAAGCAGCGAAACGCGCCACAAAGAGCTTCTTCTACGTGGGCAACGGCGACAAAAACCTTTTCGGGCCCGACGTTTTGGACTCAGTCACAATCGTCCGCAGCGAAAAGGTCGACGCGAATTCCGTCCNCGGGTTAAAATTTATAATGAAAGGTGAACATTTTTAAAAGGGAATTAGAGATGAGGAGCATCGGTACTCTTCGTGAATGTGTTACTTTCTTTTGCCCGGGTATAGTTTCTAAAAAAGAATGGTACTGTACTCGAAATACTCTAAAAGACGTCGTTTCTATGACTGAATCCGAGATTAAGAGAAATTGGTACCCGTAAAGGTGGTACTTTCTTTTATCCGGGTATAGTTTCTAAAAATGGTACTCTTACAAACGTTTTTATGACTGAATCCGAGATGAGAAGAAATCTGTACATCAGAAAGACGCGAAATCCTGGTTTGAAAGCATCACTTTTCTGTTGGGTTGATTGGAGAGACTAAAAAAAAATTGCATTGATTTTTCACCTCACAAAAATTCGGAACGAGTGTAGTCACTCATGTGTCAAGATTTTTTTCAAAGTTTATGGTACGCTTTTAGCCCTAGACTGAGAAAAACGTGGGTCCTAACTGATTACGAAATGAGGAACACTTTTTATTCTCTAGAAAAACTCTTCTCTGCCTTTTTACACTGAATAATTTATCTCGACGGAAAGTTTTCATTTTACGCATAGACCCAAAGTATTCCTTTTTCCATCGGTTCTATAAAAAAATTGGCTGGTAGTTTCAAAGCGTTTCGTTCTTCGATTGTCCGCGGTGAAATTTCAAATATACAAATAGATTCAAAGGTACTATTTTCCATTTGATAAAGAAGCTTTTAAAAATGTTTCCATTCTTTAAAATATTTTTATTGGTTCCAACGTGTAATTTTCCTCGTTATATCAAAATATATACTGTAGCTCTAAAAGGATCAGAAGTGTAGAGAATTTTGAAAGCATCAAGTGAAAACACTCGTGTACCCTATGGGTTAAAAAAAAAAAATCTGGCTTCAGAGCATATTAGCCCTCGTGTGATTAATTATACCTCGCAACGGTGCATCGATATAAAAATCCACCGAAACCTGGAAGAAGTCGTTTCTCGCATATTTCAAGGCTCTTCGATCAACATTTTTTCGTAAATTTCACATTCTGCCTCTTCGTTCGTCTTGAACAGGTCTAGACAGACAGCTTGTTTTTTTTTTATGTCTCCACTGCTCGTGGAGAAAAACAAATAAGGAAAGCTAATTGAACGCAATTAACGGTACCGGAACACGCGTGATCTCCTTTTGAGAATCGTTCAATCAGCGCGGTTGACTCGCTTCATTGCCACAGTGCTGCAATTTGTTCGAGGAGCTGAGGAAGAAAATTGGTGGAGATTCCGATCGATGGCTGTTGTGTCGATGATCAAGTCATCCAATTCTTGGGTAAATTCAGCGAGTGAAGAAACTTTTTTCTTTTTTGATTTTTTCCCCGTCACACCAAATTTTGAATTTCTAAATTCTAAAACTTGAGCCCTCAACGTGTGTCTCTCCTTCAAATGCATGAGTACATACTGTGCAGTAGTTTCGGCATCGCTTCAGCGTACGGGCAGACGAAAAGAAAATGTCTCGTTTGATGTACGTTACTTGTACAAATATAATTTAGAAGAATACATCAAAAATGGAACAGAAATAAGGGTACTGTAATAAAAAAATTCAACTGCCCTGTCAGGGAAGAAATTGTACTCAAAATAATGTGTATGTCAAAACATTCAGCAAGATGGGATGCATAACGGTTTTGAGAATCTGATCGACCCGGTTTCTTTGTCTCTTTCTTTCTCTGTTCAAAATAATGTGTTTTAGGGGAGTCACTGTTTTCAAAATGACAACAAATTTCGGAAATAGTTCAGTTTAGTGTGCACTGTTTAGTAAATTTAAAGCATACCGGAGAGAATTTCGCGAGCGCAGAAAAAAACACACATTGTGGCTGATTTTTCTTCTAGATTAAAAGAACTAGAGTAGTCGTACGTGAGAATTTGAGTGCATTTTGCTTCTTTTGGAGTTATCAAGCATTTTAACGTACAAAACTAACTATACTGCCTAAGTTGACTCCTAAAGGTGAAGTTCGTCTTGAATTTTATGTCTGATTCGCATTTGAGCTTGATGGCCGCTTCTGACCTCCTCAATTTTTTTTTGGAGCAGAAAATTCAAAAATAACACATCTTGGCTATTTTCTTTGAGAGAGCACAAGAGTTGAAAACTGATTTCAAGAGATTTCTTTGTTCACTGCCACATGAACAGAATCAAAATACTCCTATTCGGAAGAAAATGTCGTGATTGAGGAAAAGGAGGCGTTTATTTGCACGAAAATGGTTTTTTGTGGAACAAAAAAAGTTTTTTCGGCATTCTGAATAATTGAATGGATTAATATACGACAGTGCAATCAATGAAATTATCGTTTCCGCTTCAAAATCGATGCTGATCCAAAAATGCCGATTTGTAAAATAAATGAATAAATTACTTCTCAACTTTGAATCCTTGAGATCCCGGATCTCGAGTCAAGTTGTCCAGACTCCTGTAATAAAATACGCGTTTTTTTTTTCAAATTGTTATAACGTATGATAGATGCCATGCTGTGTCCGACCCTTCGTCGCTTTGCGCGGTGTTTCTCGAAGAAGATGCACCCGTTGCCGCTGTTTTTGGAAAAGCCCGGGCTGCAAAACCTGAGTCAGTGTTAGCAGGCGTCGCTTTTCCAGCTGCGCTTAAGGCAGGTGCTGTCCTGGCGAGTGTCTCGTCAGTTCTACACGTCCAACATGAGCTGGTCCGTCGTCTACCGACGCGTCGGCGACAAGATGAACGTTTTCCACGAAACTGCTCTTCGTCGTTCAACCAACGACACTTCCCTGGGTGCCGACAACACGCATCACAACATGCTGTCCGGACTCGACGCCGACACCTTCTACGTCATCTGCGTCGCCATCGTGGAGGCCAACAATTATTACATTCATTTGAGCAAGTGCACTGAAGTGCGCACTGCGGCTGTCGTCCCTGCGGTCGGTGAGTGTAGAAAACCAAATTTTGGAAGTACAATATTGCATATTATTGTGAAGCAAAAAAATATTATTATTGGCTGACCTTGCTTGTGGTGAGACTATAAGCCATTATTGTTTATATCCTCCAGTATCCCGTTGGTATGTGATCATATAGCTATCAAAAGGAAATAAAAACACGGGCAATCAGCCCTTTGAGGCCAAGAACACATATTCATGTGGTAATCTTCAATGTATGTTCCTAGTTTCTCAGTAATGTTTTATTCAATATTTTCAGTGAAGAAAATCAAGAATTTCATGAGTGCAATAGAGAAAATTCACACACACAATAAATACAAATGCCAGATTTGATCAAATAAACTTACATCACAGATTTTTACAGTAAATACAGAAAGGAGAAGATTGTCTTTTAAGAGTTCAACACAGACTGCTTATAAATTTGAAATAAGAATGAGCTTTTATTATTTCTTCGGAATTGTCTGGTTATAGGTTATCTGAGCAGGAAATTCCAGAATATTCTAAGAAATGTTCTGGCCTCTGATCTGCTGAAATCATTAAAATCAATGAAGTTTTTGCACACATCATCAGCTGATGTACAAGGAAACCTTTATTGGTTTCCTCTTGTCATTTCTCCCCAACAGATCTGTTGTTCATGGCGTTTTAATAAAAGTTTATTAAATTCTCAATATGTTCAAAGTAGTGTAGTTACTGCACCACCAGAATATATTTTCTTATGCACGGCATTCCACACCATCTGAATTGAAATTTAAAAAGACTTCAAAGTCTCACAATACAATAAAAATGCACTCCAATAAATCTCAGAGGGCCAGGCAAAAATGTTGGCTTTATTTGATTTCTTTTCAATGATTCTTCCTAAGTTATTGTATAATTAATTGAAATTGTCTGGGAACATGCTGAATACGTTGTGCTCTAATTTATCCTCAGTAATTGCCTTGTGCTGAAAGTTTTGTCATAAAAAAGTCTTGATTTATGCATTTGTATGTCCAGTATTGTGATCTATTTTCTTATGATACCAAACTTTCGAGGAATCATTTTGTTCATTTGTATGCCGGAATTCGTTGAATGGATGTGTGCTGGGGGGCGATGTAGGAAAATTCTGTGAACCTTGTGAACGATTTAAAAAAACGGCAAAAAGTGGGTATATCATTAAAAATTGAAGCATCAATCATTAATTTGTATTAATCCCTTGGAAATTATTGGAAAGACATTCGAAGCCTGCGCTTCTTAGAATTCAGATCAGTTTGAGCCTAAGCGTCTTGCGTCGTAGAATGGCGTAATAAGCGTACAGAGCATTTAATGGCTCTTGGGCTACGTTTAGTACCATTAGAAAAAGTTACTACGAACTCCGTAATTAAGCTAAAAAAAGCAACTCAGTATAATCTCTGGAGAACCATTCAACTGAGAAGAAAAGGTTGTTATTCATATGTAGGCTAACATCGCTGCGGGCCAAGAGCCAAAAAGTGATTAAATAATTCAATGGTACCGGAAATCATTTAGTCGAAACTTCCGAAGTCGAGAAAATGTCTCGAAATTTCTGTCCCAGAAATCCCAAATTATTTTTAAAGAATGGCACTATCAGTTTTCAACTTTTCACTCATGAAACTCAAATAAAAACTAATTATTAAACGTGTCTTTTCCCACTGATTTTAATTGCATAGAAAGATCAACACAAGTAAGATGAACGCTCTTTTCGTCTATATTAATTATGGCTCACTATAGATGTGATCAGGCAATCACTTTATCCATAATTTCAAACTCGGATTCGCAGAACGCAGCATCTTACCGCATTATTCGCATGTCTCGTAAATTACCGAGAACCCGATGCAAATCATGGTAATCTTTTTCAATGATGCTTGAGGCATTAATTCGATTTTTTTCTAACTCAGTGTAATCTCTGGAGAACCATTCAACTGAGAAGAAAATGTTGTTATTCATATGTAGGCTAACATCGCTGCGGGCCAAGAGCCAAAAAGTAATTAAATAATTCAATGTTACGGGAAATCATTTAGTCAAAACTTCCAACAGTCGAGAAAATGTCTCGAAATTTCTGTCCCAGAAATATCAAATTATTTTTAAAGAATTGCACTATCAGTTTTCAACTTTTCACTCATGAAACTCAAATAAAAACTAATTATTAAACGTGTCTTTTCCCACTGATTTTAATTGCATAGAAAGATCAACACAAGTAAGATGAACGCTCTTTTCGTCTATATTAATTATGGCTCACTATAGATGTGATCAGGCAATCACTTTATCCATAATTAATAAGTGCAATACGTGGATCGTCAATTCGCCATCTAACGGTGTTTTTGGTAAAGCTTAAATATTTTTATTCCTTTTTGATCGCATTTTTTTTCTCATTCGTGTCAATGAAAAATGTTTATGCTGCATATATATATATATATATACAGTATACTGTATATATATTTACATATGCCATTTTTGTAGCTGTCCTTGTACAGTTCTTGTTAAAGTTGGATTTTTTCCATGTATCTGTCATTCCACAGTCACGACAACAGTTCCAACGACAACGACGACCATTTCGACCACTACAAAGCAGCCTGAAGCAGTTACCAAAATATTGCCAATGCCACAAGAACCCTCTAGGCTGAAGAAACTGAATATGTATCCCGAGGCTATTTTGTTTGAGCCCAACAGTGATTCCATCTCGGTCAAGTGGAAGATGAATCGTCCGCGTTCGAAACTCGTTTTGGCGCCCGGGAAGAGCAAAAGGAAGCCGTTTGTGCCTACTCAGCAGCAGAGCGCAACAACCAGCAAACCAGTGACCTTCCAGGCCTCTTTAGTACACAGAGTACCTCTTGATGGAGGGTTAAGCAAACAACAGCAAGCGACGCTTGTCCGGAAACGGCAAAAAAGGCAACAGACTGAAGACGATGAGCCGGTGTGGAGAATCAGTTACAGGTGAGACAGCGACACCTAGCTGGAAGTAAATAAATACATCAATCATTTTTTTCGTTTCGTACCACTGTTGTCGGCTTTTTGAATTATAAATATCGCAGTCTCTGATGCTGACGATGCAGGACGAGCGACAGTCAAAAAGTCCTTTTGAAAGAAGATTCAGTCGTTATTTGAATTGAAGTGAAAATTTTTCGTAGTTTCCTTTTCTGAAAAAGCGGGGTATAAGCTGAAATTCCATGTTCATACAGACGATTCGGTTCCCAAGAAGAAGATCGAGTGCTGATCCTCAAGAGCACGGAAAGCAACAAAGACAAAACCCTGGAGTATTCGATTGAAAATCTCGCACCGACCACGGGCTACGTGGTCTGCTTTGAAGCCTTGCCCTACGATGAAGCCCTAGAATCCCAGTCATTGGGTGTCACTTTCACAGCAGCCCGGATGTCAGCGCCCAGCGGTGGAAATTCGACAGGGGCGACACCTTCTAGCAGTAATGGAGAGCCGATATGCCGAGAGTTACTCACTCTCGAATCCGCGGCGTTTCCTGTGACAGAAGTCGCCGTGGCCACGACAGTGTCGAGCTCGGCCACTGTCGTCGTCGTCGTTCTCATGTGCTGCTTCTGTCCCGGCTGTTTGTCAATGAAAAAGCGTAGGAATGGGAAAAATAATAAGGACTCTGCTGGGCTCATGGACGACGGCAGCAATTCCGGCAACACTGACTCGTCTCGGCTGCACAGCTCCAGTTCCAGCTCCGCGAACAACATAGTGGCGACACCCAAGAATTTCGTGTACTCCATCGGGCACAGCAATAATACCCAGCAGCAACACCAGCAACAGCAACAACAACAACAAGCTGCGGATCGTTTGCAGGGCATCCTCAATCCGGGTTACGATCAATGGACTGCGACCGGAGAATCCGCTTACTTGTCCCCCAAGTCCCTTCCCGTCAGAACCTACTACAATCAGCAGCGACTCCCGACAGTGAGTCCAATAATGCTTGTATAACCACGAAGAAAAGCGATTACGCCTCGCGGAATATTATCATAATTTACGATGTTCGGCATCAAATAGAATGTAAGCCGCAACTTTCGTTGAAGACATTTCATGTTATGTTTTTGAACAGAAGCGAGCGTTGTACAGCGTATGTATTTACTCGAGTAAGCCGCGCACCAGGAGGTTTCATTAAAATAAATTGCATAAAACTGTATCCCATAGTAACACGCGCACCTCATTTATAATGACTCCAAAACTGCGATATTTCAAAAATGAGAACACCCGAATTGGAATTTAGGCTTGGATTGATCCTGAATTCAACTAATTTTCGATTATTCATATTACACGAAGGGTTTCTTGTTAAACTGAGGTCTGAATTTCCCATTGAAATGAAACATAATGCACACCAAAACTTCCAACACTTGAAAAAATATAACCGTTGTTATGATGTGCAACCTCTTTTTCCTCTCAATATTTTGAAGGAAAAGATAATCAAGTAAATACTACAGTATTTATTCCATTCCCTGTCGTGGGGCCTTTTTCGGGATCAGGTGCTTTTAGGTCCCGAATATTGTTACAAATTATTCACAAAATATTTTAAAATGCCTACATGGTCTGTATTGAGAAGTTATTTACAGGTTTATGCCAAAATTGGTCATATTCCATTTTTCGTCGCATAGCACAAGCATATTTTTCAAACCCAACTCCCAGGTTCTTTCAGAAAATTTAAACGTGATTTTGTTTGGAATACAATAAATAAGAAGTACATAAAGCTTCTATAGCAGTATCACATTTTTAAAGTCTTGAACCCTGGATTGTTTTGAATGAATTGGCGTATTCTGTTTTATGTTTTTAGAAAATGAATATCTACAACAGATTCAAATGCATCGATCCCATGTAAAATAAGAATTATCGATTTTCCATTACATTACAAAAAATGTTTAGCCAGGAACCTCATTTCGGGATCAAAAATAAATTTCAATTTTGACAGTAAATTAAAAACATTTTCCAAACCATTTCCGAAGCAAATTGAGTGAAAGCAAGAATAAGAGGCTCGACACAGGATAAATTGGGCATCTAAGGCTTAGGTGATATTTTTGATTTTCTGGTGAAGTGTGTGAATGGTTGCTACTGACTAGTGATACTGAGTTTTTTTTTTTTTATTTACCCATTTTCACTTTTTATCTTTTTGCAGCTGAACAATTTAGCGCCAGCCCAAGCAGACAATGACGCGTCGTGGTCGTCCCTCGATTCCGGCTGGAGCCACGATGCCAAGCAGCATCAGCTTCGTCATTACCAGAATCAACATCATCATCAGCAGCAGCAGCAGCAGCACAGTTTCAACAGCATGGACCGCCAGTTGGTGGACATCCCGCGGGCCACGCTGTCCCGCACTGGCCGCCGCAAGTCCAAGAGCGTCGGCGACTTGACCATGCGGTCCCAGTCCACGCTGGACTTTCGGTCCATGGTGGAACTGGACACGGCGGACTGGTTCACTACGCGGGCCAGGCAGCACCGGAACTCGCCCGTCAAGCGGAAAATCCAGGGCTGGAAGGCCACCAACCCGGCCAACGACTACTTGTCCCTGCCTTCGTTGCACGATTCGGGCAATGCCACTGCCTCCGACGATAACAAGTGCGTATTTTCACATACAGTAACATACGAGGGTTGTCCCACTTGAGAGCGACCTCGGTTATTTCCAGAGTACAGCATGACTGTAAAAAATATATATATATATTATGATGTAGCCCGCCATGATGTTGTGAGGTTCTGGGATTTATTTTCAGATTAAAATAAACATTTTTATTTAGTGCATGATTATTTGTGAAATGTTTCTAGTTACGGTCAAATAGGGTTCTCCGCACCCATGCCACAGCGCGAAAAAAAAATCAGTCCAGCTAAAATGTAAATTTTTGTTCTTTCATCAATGCCTCTTCTAAATTTCAGATAATGGTTGAAACAACCACACAATTTCAGGTTTTAGCTGGCCTGACTCTTTTTTTTAGCACCCTGTGAAATGGGTGTAGAACTCTGACTGTAATTGGAAATTTTATCACATATCATCATGCAATAAATTGAACCATAAAATCACAACATTGCGGTTTATATCTTAATATTTTTTGTGGCGAATTGGAGCGTGATATCCTACTCTATTTCCTCCTCGTCGAAATCAAAAGCCTTTCCAGTCTCCCCAGAAAACATCGAGTTTTGCAGTACTGTGCATGCAGTCCTTGAGATCCCGCGGTTGTGGTGTCATTTGTAAAAAATAAATTACAAAATCTTTTCACAGACACTCGTTGATTTTTCATAATCTTCCTAATTTTTTGCCCAGCATTGATCGCAATAAATAATTGTTGAAATATGAAACCTATCCCCTTGAAATACTGTACTGTATATCTAAAATATATACAGTTGGACACAGCTGGTGGAAAATCAGATCATTTTGGTTCGATACCAGTAACTGTATTTTGCGCATTATGTTAGTAACTCAAGTACCAAGTACCGTTGCATAAAACGCACATCTTCATTTTTCAGCTGAAAAACGCAGTAAAAACTGATCCCCGCAAAAGACACTCACTCCGTTTTTCAGTGGAAATGTTAAAAATGTAAGAATATAATGACGGCTTAAAGTATGTATTCATACTGAAATTGAACTGTTGTTTTCAATTTGCTTGTATCTCATAATTAGTCTGTTATGCGATCCAGTGATAATGTGTGCAAGAATCGTGATAAATGTTCAGCCATATTTTGTAATTGGTTATAATTACACTCTGTAGAAGTCAGTGCCAACCGAAAGCATAATCTCGAACACACACGAACGACATCAGCGTTTGTAGCATTTCTGCTGCTGTTACAGAAAACATGTCCTCAAATGCTGATGATATAAGTACTGTATTCACTTACTTGAGTAAAACTTCCCTAGAATAAGACATGCACATTTATCTTTGAGCTTCATAATTAGGGGGACATTTATCCCTTCCTAAGATCCGCACCCAAATTTTAATTTACAAATTCCTAAACTTCAAGATTTACAACAGCTAAAATTAAATGTATGCTCAAATAAAATGAGGATTCAGTTAACTTTTGTTCACAATTTGAGAATATCAGTTGCTAACATTATAATTTCCTACTCAAAATAAATGAGACTTTAATTGCATTCGATTTTCTTCCATTCCATTTCATTTATGGTCCGGACTTATAATTTAACTGTGATGTGATACTGTACAAGGATAATGCGCATAGACATTTTTTCGCAAATGCGCAGGAAACATTTATACTGTACTTGGTGCCCAGTCCATTTTTGGTCCTGATTTTCGTGGGGAAACTTGTGTGAGGGTTATCATTTTTGTATAAATCCAGTAAACCCGTCCCATAGGGTTTCTGAAATCACTCCTGCGAGTCCTAGGCGATATTTTTTCATTGAACCTCTTTTTTTCTCTCTCTCTTTGCAAGCAGTCACCACCACGTCCAGCCGCCGCATTACCGCACTGTGCAGTACCGGAAGCGAGGAGCAGAGCCTGACAGCAGGCGCCAGCCACATCGTGGCTATGTCAACGTGCCTGCTGGCAACAGCAACAACCACAACACCACCACAAACTCCCAGCATGGCCGCGATCCGAACAACAAGCGATCCACATCAGAGGCGTCCGACGGGAGGATGAACTTGTACCACACGTGGACCATTCCGACGATGCAGGAGCAGTTGCGTCAGTTGGACAGGGCCCTGGAGGACGGACCAGAGCGGTGCTTGTTCCCCCAGCAGGCAGCGACATCTGAGAACCAGCGCCGGTATCGACAGCGCTTGTTCCAGTTGGAAATGTGAAACAAAGCAAAAAAAAGAGAGCGGGGGAATCAATCGTTCATTATGGTTTTTGTTTCTCATGGATATCTTTGAAATCCTGTTTATCCCGACCAAACTCGTGAAATTTGATTCGCGGGGCTTTCCTTTGATCAAAAAGGCAGTACAGTGTGTATGAAAGTAAATCAGAAGCGAGTCCCCAGATAACGAAAGACCCGCGCCAAGAAAAAATTTGCCTAACGAAAATTTTTAGTGGGGATAAAGAGACTCACGTAACGAAAGTGCTACACCAAATTAAATTTTACGACTCAGAAACGTTCGGATTTCAACAGGTTTTTACTAAAACTTTCGATTTTTTTATATTCTGGAAAATGAAGAACAGGGTAAATATTTGCCTCGTCTTGCCTTTACACTTCGTGAAATTCGAAAAGGTCAGAGCACAAATTAATCAGGATTACTTAAATTCAATACTTCAGGGAAATACGGTTTCGCATTACAATATACCGCACAACAAAAGTACAATACACACCCAGAAACATTATTTTGTTTATGTGAGAACCACTGTTATATTACTTTAAATGCATTAATTTTCTAAGACCAGATGTATTTTTTTATGAAACCGAGAAAAGCCCATGAACAAAACTGGCATACATCCTGCGCATTCAATTATTTTTTTTTATTTCAGTCAACGAACAAACCGTGTGATTTGCTACGTGTTTTTTTTTGCGTGGGGTCCGCTGATTCAAGTTATTTTTCAAAAAAGATATTTTTATGATCTCAGGACGCTTGCTGTTGGCAAGCTTTTTTGTTGTTGCGAATGGAAACTGGATTCCTGAATTTATCATTGATTGTAAATATAGATACTAATTTTCTTGTTAATAAAAAAGGGCTTCAATTCTTTCCATTTTCGTTTGTTGTGGGTGACTTACGAATTTATCGGGCGGTTCCGATGGATTGCATGGATCTGGTATGGAACTATTTTGTGCTGGGCATGAAAGACTTTTTAATAAAAAAGGGCTTCAATTCTTTCCATTTTCGTTTGTTGTGGGTGACTTACGAATTTATCGGGCGGTTCCGATGGATTGCATGGATCTGGTATGGAACTATTTTGTGCTGGGCATGAAAGACTGGAAAATACGAGAGTTGTTAGTCCGAAAATATTGCCGGAACCTCGGATTAATTGAAGAGAGTCCGAAATTTCATTTTCGACGAAAAACGGGAGAAGAAGGAGAGATGTGAATATTTCCCCCAATTGATGTGGCCTTTCTATTCGGGTTAACATACGGGTTGGAAGCATGCAGAAAAAGACCCAGCACACACTGGACTGACATCTGACGGCTGATTGATTCATGCTCCTCATTCAGCGTGTTCAGGTCAGAGCATAATCGGGGATAATGATCCCCCCTTTTGAAATTCCCCAGTGCTTGATTTCGCTCGCTCTCGGCACTCGGGTGTCAAGTGGTCATTGGTAATGATCCCCGAGTCAGAACGGGAGGTTCCCTCATTACGAGTGCGTGGCACGCGTCCAGGGGGAAAAGACGGGGGTTTCTAATTGGGTCCCGGAAGGGGTTTTCAACTATTAATCAATCACGGCTATCGCGCCCGTCGGTCCGGTGCTGATTATCGCCGGGGATTTCACGCATCGCCTCAGACAATGGGTCTGAGACCTGCCCTTACTCGTGGGTTCCTTGGGGTATGGGCCCAAGAGCAGAGACGTACCAGGGAAAAGAGCGTGGGGATAATGAGGCTCAATGGGTCTCAACGGTCGAAACGTCTTAAGCGAAGTAAAACGACTGAATTTGTGCATTTACTTGTGAACCCTGCGTCCTTCCTCTCTCCATTTAAGCAATAAAGTGGGGGTTTTGAATTGAACCCATGCCTTCTAGTTAGGAATTAGCTTTTTGGCAGCCGGGATATTTTGATACAAATTCCTCACTTTAGACATTTACAAATTTCAGAATATTCCTCTGACAAATGAATAAAAAGTTGGGAAATTTTAGCATATTTTTTCTTACCATGCAATTTTTTTGAAAAACCCCCGAGAAAGCTCTGATGCCAAGGCTAGGGTTTTTTCAACTTTCAGCCATAGAATTAACTTGGGGGATTTCCTGGAATTCGCTAATTTCCCCCTCCTGAAAGTCCTAATATGGCTTATTCAAATATTTCCCAGCCACTCCGCAATGATGCTGTTTTGGTGACCTTTCGTCAAACTGAAATTCACCAGCCTGTAAAAAATCTTGGAACTGCAATGCCACAAGAAACAACCTTCTTGTGCTGAAGGTTCAGTTTGTCCATTCCACTTCGAGTTTAATTTTTGCATTCAAAGATACTGTTTGTGTCTATTAAATGTCAGAAGATGGGAACTTTTGGGGACTGTAGCAAAAGCCAGTAAATTATAATAAAACCACACTCTGCTACCATTTTTGTTCAGAATATGATCCGCTACCAATTATGTTTGGAAAATAGATCCCTGACAGAAAAAAATTACGTACAGGGGGAATTTTTTCAAGTTTCCTAATCTTTTCAAGATCAGAGAGATTTAAAGAAAAAACTGCTGATAATTTCTAGTAACCCTCCAATAGAGCTAACATACCTTATCATCTACTGGTTGTTCTTTGCTTACTTGATTTTCCCGAATCCTGTAAGATGTTATGCTGCCATGCTCATTAGGAATCCAGCCTGGTTGGTACCCAATTTAAAAGTCTTGCTTATATCTGATAGTTTTTACTTCCCTCCTGCAACACCTAACATGCGCCCATTTAGATTTAGACATGTGTCATTGAAATGATGGGAGAAACTTTGAAAAAAGTTTTTCCTATATAAAAGATTTTCAAGCAAGTTACATCCACGTTTGGTAAGATTGGCAATATCACTGTTGCTTGGAACCCTTTTCTAGCATCCCAGCTCACCCCCATCATCCGTTTCTGGAAAGAAAGCGCAACGTCGTATGTCCAGGTCAATGTGCCAGCCATATATTTATGCACGCGGACCCCAGAAGAGGCTCCCAAGTATTCGCAACCCCACCAACACAAGCAAACTCATTTCTCTTTGTTTACACGGTTCCCTGTGAAAAAATATTTAAATGAAAAACAATGAGAAAGCATTTCATTAAATCATTTGAACACTCGGCAATCGAAACTAATATATTCTATAGTCCGTGACATCCGGATTCTTTACGCAATTTATACGAAATTGAAAGTATTAGTAAATAATGCATTGAATATGACATGCGTCGATGCAAGAAAGATATTATTTTTCTGTAAACATGTATTGTAATGCTGGCACATAATCGCCTAAAATTCTGATGATTTCCAATCAGCGTTGAAAGATATAACACATCAAAATTATAAACGAGACGAGAAAGTGGAAAAAATCTTGGAATCAGAGATTCATGTCAAAATTCCGAGGCAAAGCTGGGAACGTTTCTACAAACTTCCACTGCTGAGTTACTGATTTTCAATGAAGAATCACAGAAGTGCGCGAAAAGGTATTGAAAGATTCATGAACTCTGCATCAAATGGAGCTGTTCAATTTGACATTGCTCTGATATTTTAAAATTAAAATAAACATTATTTGGTCAACATTGTGATCAAGGATAACAAAAGAACATAAATAAAAATGCAGGCAATCAGCCCTTTGAAGGCCAAGAAAACATATTCAAGAGGTTTTCTTTGAATATATGCTCCTAGTTTTTCCATGATTTATTTTATGATATTCAGCAGAGTTGAATGCAAAGAATAAAAATACAATGCACACGACAGATTTAAATAATAACACAGGAGTACCATAGATTTGTGCACACAAATCAAAAGGAATAAAAATAAAAAAATTGTTAAAGAGAGTTCAGGACAGACCGATGAGAATTAAAATCAAATTATTTTTAGCTTTGATTGAGGAGGAAACATTCATCAGTTTCCTCTCTTGTTTTCTCCTCAACAGGCATGATGACTTCTTCATCTGAGTCCTAAATCCCTCTATTAGAAGTCCATAAGAGTGGAATTCTCTTCGGTCGCCTTTGCGCAGTTTTTTTTTTCTCTTTTCCTTCTTGTTTCTATTTTGGCCAAGAGAACCGTGTACATTTAGCCGCGTCGTGAAATAACGGCATAAATATTCAAAACGCAAGAAACGCAGGCCCATTTTCCGCAGGGATTAATCCCCACCCCTCGCGAGAGACGCGTTGTTCGCTTAATGGTGTCTCCGGAGCATAATCATCATCCTTCTTCGCAGTGAAACCCCCCGAACAAAATGAAATACGGGGAAGCTAAAGACGAGACGAAGAGGAAGAAGAAAACGGCTGGGAAGCTCCGCAATTTTCCTCTGTCAATTTCATGCCCTTTCTTATTTTCGAAAATACATTCGTTCTTTTTTTTTTCTTTTTCGGAGCCTCGATCTTCGGACGAAACGAGCGGAATGGGATCGACGTCGGTTCAAGAACACGGCCCTATTTACTCTACATTTCGTGGTACAGAAATATAATTTCCCAGTTTTTCCGCGAATACTTTATATTCGAATGTTAGTACGTAGATGAGAGAATGGACCACGCCCTGAATTTTTACAAGGAATTTACGATGAAAAATAGTGATTCTCAAAAAAAGTTTCGTTGGAATTTATTCTTAGCGCTGAATTTGAAACCGCAAATCAACTAAAAAAAATTAGGAATAAAATGACACTTTGGAGTGAGATTTTTTAATCCTGGGTGATGTTGGAGGCTCTATATTTTTGCTTTTCAATCAGAAATGTCATCAGACTGTTCCCATGCAGGTTCAGAATGTGTTTTTTTTTCAGCGACTTGTTGTCTCATTTTCATAATCTAATTATAGGCACAGATCCCGGAAATCTCGAATATTCCTTAAATCTGCTTTGGTTTGATTTTCAATTCACTTGGAAAAATCCCGAAGGCATGGATTTTTGTGCGATGAATTTTGCAACTTCATCCTGAATCTATTTGAAAATAGGCGAGGGAGAAAGATGGATGTATAATCCATAGAAAAATGATGAATCCGGGAGTTGAATGTGAAGTATAGCGTGTTAAAGTTCGAAAATGTTTTCTTTAAAAGCCAGCACCGCAGTACAGCCAAGTATTATACAACATGTTATGTAATGTCGTATAAGCACACATTCCCGTAGCGGTAGAACTGGGCGGTAGAAAGACCTACCTGGAGCGTACAGCCTAAGGATAGTCAGTTGGTTTGTAGGTTGCGGCGCAAAGCCAGCGAATATACATACAAAACGTCCATCGCAAAAACGACTTCGATCAAACCGACGGCATCTCTCTCTCTCTAAAAAAAAAAAAAAAACCTCGCTATATTCCATATGTCGCCAAAAATATGTACAAAAATCTGGGAAACAAAAGAGCGTTTGGAAATTCCTCGTTTCCGCGACAAAAAAAAAAAAAAAAAGAGAACAAAGTAATGCGCGCAAAATTGCCTCCATCAAAATTGATTCCGTCGGATCTGAAGATTGCGGAATGACTCGCCCCGTTTCTAATAATCGTCGTCGGAATGTTCTTCGCTTCAGAAGACCCTCGTCATTTTCTGCACACGCGGGCAAAAGGTTACAGTCGCCTCATTAGCTTCTCCCCCCCCCCCATTATACCAAAAAAAGAAAAATAAATGAATCGAACCAACCCCTCGGTGGGTATATATGGGGGTCAGAATTCATTCCGGAAACGCGCCAGGATTTATGGAAGCAGCGGAAGAGACCAGATTGTAAAATGTTGGAGCCGCAATTATGATAAGGACGTCGTTGGCAACCATGCAGAACACAAACAATCGCTCTGCGCAACATTATTACGTTTTCTCCTCTGCTCTCATCCCGCGGAAACACAAGGCGTGTGTGCATCATTCATTCTCATGGTGAATATGAGAGGCAGAACAAAAAGAAGGGAAATAATGTATCGGAGTAGGGCCCAGCATATCACGTGACGAAGTCGCTCAACGAGTCCCACTGGGACTCCTCAATAAATTCCCTGGAGACCGAGACAAAGAGAGAGAGAGAGAGAGGAGGAATGGCTTTTGATGCTTTCTAATCAAAAGACCCTTTTCTATTCGTCATTAATGCCATTATAAAGATGACCGTATATTCCGTATTATTCGACTGCTGCTTTGGTTTGATATTCTATTTCAGCGCTCGGAAAAATATAGGAGTCTGAGACAAAGACTTACGATTGGTGGTACTGTACATTGCTGAGCTATTGGGAGGAATTTTTATTCTAAGAGTTCATGACTGGAATTTAAACTGTCTGAGACAATGAATGGGAGACACTCTGAAAAAAGATGAATAAGAGATTAAGTATATCCAGCACAGTGTGGTTCGAACACTTTGAAACAAAAGAGTCTGTCCAGAAATCTGGAAAATGGCTCAAGATATAGACACGTGATCAGAAGTTTTTTTTTTTAAATTGAAATTGTTTCAAAGTTTAGCTATTTCTTGAATAAATTGACCAACTATACCATGCACAATAAGAAGTCAAATGATGCTTTCAAAATGTCTCCGCTTCATTCTCTAAGACATGCCACTGTTCATCTACTCTTTTCAGAATTTTTCCCACATGATCAGCTGTATGTGTACAGGGAGGAATAATATACAGGAGGTACCTTGCACTTTAATCGACCCTAATCTGTTGCCAAATTAGGTTTATATTGCCAAGTGGTCAAATTGCAAGATGCTCTACTCGTATGACGTTAAAAAATATCAATGCAAAAATGCAAAGAAAATGGCCAACTTATTGCTTCTCACTCTGCATGCATATCTCACGTGGATACACGATAAAATTCCACATTATTTTTGAAATCACTGCTGATGCTGTTCTTCCCTGATTTTAGCGGGAATGTAAAACATGCATATTATAATTATTTTATGTATCCTATCACAAGACTAGATTTTATTCAAGATGGCCAATCCAGCTCATTAGAATCTAAGCATAAAAATCAAGAGTGACACAAGGAAGGTTTAAAATAATCAGAGGTTATCTTCAGTGTGATTGAATTAATTAAAGAATTATGCTGTATTTATAATTCCTGAATTGCTGATTAAAGTTTTTGCTGAGAACAAATTGCGTGTTTCTCTTCTTTTTTTTACAATGTAGTAACCATACAAAATTCCCAATGTGGCACCCTACATACTGTTGAATCTGAGTTTTTTCTGCACAGTAATCATTTTTGTCTGCCGAACATCTCACATAGCAGCACAACTCTACCATGGAACATATCCTTGTCAATATAGCATGCATACCATAAAATTCAAAGTTCATAGATAGCATCCTGATGCAGTGTCAGACCCATTTCTGCGAAAAAGTGTTCCTTGGGAAGATGAAGCACATACATACATACATACATACATACATACATACATACACACACACATACGTATATTTTATACATATACAGTATGTATATATACTGGTATATACTTGGATCATTTTCTGAGCGAGCAAAGGGAAGCCTGCATGTCGAGCGATAACCAGTGGGGCGAGACAATCTCTTTTTTCTTATACTTGTCCATGCCCGGGGTTCGGAGTTAATCGTCTCGTCGGTTGGATTCTCGACGGATGCGACCATCGTCGACGTCGAGCGAGAGTATAAGTGCCAGCACAGCATCAGAGGACTCGACTCTCGAACTTCCACG